>JASCZW010005280.1:0-294895 GCA_034211315.2 Aedes japonicus | reverse complement strand
TTCGAGATGGTTGAACGGTGAGCAGTGACAACACAGGCAAGCACAGGCACGAGAAAAGGGGTCTCACAAAACAACTTTTATTTTACAACTGTTCTCACTACAGGTTAAAGTGCAACTGACTGGCGATGATGATGACTGATTCCAGTTCGGGTTAAATTCTTCGGGTTATATCTTCTTTTGAGCAACAACGTAATCAGCTGATCGGGTGCGGTTGCCAGGATGGCTAGAAAAAACTCAAATCTACGCCCGATAGCACCTGCTATCGGCTGAGAACGTGCACCTTGCTGTCAGTGGTACCAACATACCCGTCGCCTTGATTAACTATCAATAACAAATATAACAAAACGATAACAATTATTGGCTATTACATTGTTCTACAGGTAAGTATTATTCTAATCATTTAATTTCTTCTATTTTTAGCTAACTATTCATCCTCGTTGCTCGCAATGATGGTCTGTAACTGAAGAATCTCGTTGCTCTTCTTCGATGATCGATTCCGCAAGTGGCAGTAGGCATATTTTGGTAATTGGTCTGGTGATGATTCCTTTACCGGTGCGAAGGCTAACGACGCGTGCTAATTTGTCCTTTCCAGGGTGCAGTTCGGTGATGCGAGCGAGTGGCCAACGGATAGCTGGCTGCATTTCATCGACAAGGATGACCATCCTTCCGGGCTGGATCTCGTCGTTTCGGGCAGCAAATTTCGTGTCCTTCAACAACTCCTGTAGGTATTCCGACCGCCAATGGCTCCAGAATTTCTGAACTAGCAGCTGCCAATTTTGGTACATACCGAGAGTGCCGATCGGTCGATGCTGGAGGTCTGGGTCGGGCAAGGCGATCAACGATGTTCCGATGAGGAAATGTGCCGGCGTCAGCGCTGCCAGGTCGTTTGGATCGTCGGACATGGGTAGCAGTGGGCGAGAGTTCATGGCAGCTTCAATCTGATGCAGGACTGTGTAATAGCCTTCGAAAGAAAGCCGAATGTTTCCGAGTTGCCGAAATAAATGCTTTTTGGCAGTTTTGACCGCCGCTTCCCATAGGCCACCGAAGTGTGGTGCTTTTGGGGGAGTCAAATGCCAAGTGATTCCATGGAGGGCACATGTGGAGGCAATTTCTCCCTGTTCCTTCGTGCTGCTAAATCTGGTAAACAACTCCGCTATTTCTCTTTTTGCTCCTTCAAAATTTTTGCCATTATCTGAATGGATGTGGGTTGGGATTCCACGTCTTGAAATGAACCTGCGTAGGGCGGCCAAGAATCCTTGAGTGGACAAATCTCCAACTAGTTCCAGGTGGACAGCTTTAGTGGAGAAACAAATGAACACTGCCAGGTAAGCTTTTTGCGGGGCGGCACGTTTGTGAATCGGCTTTACATACAGGGGACCAGCATAGTCGACACCTGTAACCGAGAACGGACGACTCTGAACAACCCTCGAGATCGGTAGCTGCCCTATTTGCTGCTGAGCAAGGACTGGGCGATGACGTGTACAACGAAAGCAGCTCCTGACGACGCTTTTCACTAAGTTTCTGCCATTGAGCGGCCAGTATTCCTCACGGATTGTAGACAACAAAAGACGCCCGCCGCCATGAAGAAGTAAACGATGATGATGCTCGCAGATTATCCGGGAAAACGGATGATTCTTTGGGAGGAGGGCAGGGTGTTTCGATTGGTAGGGAAGCTGGGAAAGGTCAAGACGACCTCCAACTCGCATGATTTCTACTGAATCGAGAAATGGTTGTAGACGCCGAGTACACGAATGCTTCGAGACTGGATTTCCTCGCTGTAGCTCTTTCAGTTCGTCCTTGAAGGCATCTTGTTGGGCAAATCTGATTAGGAGGGCATTGGCACGGGCAAGCTCTTTAACGGTAAGTATTTCTGGGCTGAGGTTGCTCTCTTGGCGGGCTGCAATTGGCTGTGTTCTAGTCTTAGAGCGGGCTTTATCAGCGAAACGAAGGCAGTAGCCTATTGTGTGGAGTAGCCGTGTATACGATGACCACCGCAGAAACCACGAATTGATGCTGGACGTTGTTTGAACTGATACGACGACTGTTTTTTCTTCCAATTCATCCACAGATTCGACGACTGGCTCCGAAATTGGCCAGGTGTGCTGAGGTTGAGCCAACCAAGCTGGACCATGCTTCCAAATATCGCTGCTGATGAAATCTTCGACGGACATTCCGCGAGAGACAAGGTCGGCGGGATTCTCTGTACCGGATATGTGATTCCATCTTCCTCCGTGGGTGTAATGCTGTACCTCCGAAACCCTATTCGCAACGAACGTTTTCCATGTACTCGGTGGCGCTCGAAGCCAGTAAAGACATACCGATGAGTCTGACCAGAAGAACGATGCTGACACGTGAACGCCGATAGACTCCTTCACACGATGGTGCAAGTGTGCAGCCAACACGCAAGCACACAACTTTAACCGGGCGATAGACAATCGTTTCAAAGGAGCGACTTTGTTCTTCGAAGCCAGTAGACGGATTTTTAAGATTTCTTGGACGTTTGAACAGCGAACATATGTGCATGCTCCATACGCAAATGTTGAAGCATCGGCAAAGGTGTGCAGTTCCACGGAAGCCTCTGGTAGAAATGCGTAACGGTCGACTCTGTAAACGGCGATTTTTGGTAGCTCTTGACGAAACTGTTCCCACTTCGTACAAATGGTTTTTGGTACCGGATCATCCCAGCCGCAAGCAAGTGACCACAACTCCTGCATTAGAATTTTTGCTCGGACAACTACTGGTGCAATTAAACCGAGTGGATCGAACAATCTGGCGATGTCCGATAAGATCGATCGCTTTGTGGGTGGATTATCCCGTTGCAGTATTTGTGAGTCGAAGCGAAGTTCATCCGTTTCAGGTTCCCAACGAATGCCCAGAGCCTTGATAGTTTCGTTGGGACTGAACTGCAGGCTTGATTTCGTACCGATTTGGTCATCTTGGAGGCCTTGAAGAACTTCTAAGCGGTTTGAGGTCCACTTCCTTAGCTCGAATCCTCCTTTGTTGAGTAGCTCAGATAGCTCCCCCCGAAGCTGGATAGCTTCCTCGACCGAATTCGCTCCTCCAATGAAATCATCAACGTAGAAGTTCTTACGTAAGGATGGGCCAGCCAACGGATACGCGTCTCCTTCGTCCTTTGCGAGCTGCTGAAGCGTACGGGTTGCCAGAAAGGAAGATGGGGCTAGGCCATAGGTCACTGTCTGTAGTTCATAGGTCTGAACGGGAGTGCTTTTGTCGAAACGGAACAGTATGCGGAGTAGAGGAAAATCATCGGGATGATGCAACACTTGCCTGTACATTTTGGCAATGTCTCCGACTACAGCTACTGGATACGTGAGAAACCGCAAAATTAATGAAAGAAGTTCATCTTGAACCACCGGACCAACACAAAGAGCTTCGTTCAAAGAGAAGCCGGTAGAAGTACGAGCTGATCCGTCGAAAACGACTCGAACTTTGGTAGTCGTGCTGTCTTCCTTGATTACGGGATGGTGGGGTAGATAATACGTATGGGAGCTAGTTCCGTCGTCCGTCTCGACCAATCGCATATGGCCGAGGGAGAGGTACTCCTTCATGAATTTGTGGTACTCCTCTTTCAAGGTAGGATCCCGATCCAGTCTTCTCTCGAGCAGATCGTAACGTCGAATAGCACTGTTTTTGGAATCCCCAAGCATCGTATCGAAGTCAGGCTTCCGAGGAAGGCGGACGATGTAGCGTCCTGTGTCGTTTCTAGTCGTGGTGGATTGGTAGATGTTCTCGCAATGGCGTTCTTCAACTGAGTAGTTTTCACCGACAGTTAATTCCTCAGTCTTCCAGAAGCGTTCCATACTCTCTTCGAGGGTCATCATCGAAACTGAAACAATGTTAGGAGTAGCAGCTTGCTGTTGAATTGGATGAATCGTGCTAGCGGACCCCGTGACGACCCAGCCGAATACGCTGTCAACCAGTATTGGAAGATTCTCGGCCAACTGAAGACGAGCGGTGCTAGGGAAAAAGGAGTGGAAATGTTTGGCACCCAGCACCATATCGATTTGCTGGCTCTTGTTGAATGAAGGGTCTGCTAGTGCCAAGCTGTTCGGAATTTGCCAGTCCTTTACTGAGATATCCTTTGCAGGAAGATCGGCGGTCACAGTATCTATCAACAGAAATTCTACACCGCATTCGAAATGTTCGTTTCGCGATTTGATCCGAGTGTAGATTGACTCACGAACGTTCTTCGATAGTTTTCCAGCCCCCTGGATGGTCACGTTGACAGGATCCCTCCTTAGATGCAGTCTGCGTGCAAAGCGATCGTTAATGAGGTTGGGCTGTGAAGCGCTGTCGAGGAGGGCACGAGCTAGATGATCCTGGCCGTACGCATCGACGACCTTCAGCAATACCGTCAAAAGAAAAACATCTTCACGAGGTTGTGGAGCGGATGCACTGACAACGACACGGGGAACTGCTTCAGAGGCTGCACTAGTCGATTGAGGAACCGGATCTACTGTAGAGCAATCGTTTGATTCCACTGATTGAGTCGACATGGATGTACGAGTTGGCGGTGCTTCGTTAATAGGTTTCGTGGTTTCGCCTGAATGCAACATGCTATGGTGACGCTGGTTGCAGTGCCTGCAACGGAAATTTGATGGACAATTCCGAACTTGATGGTTACCTTTCAAACAATTGTAGCAGAGACGCTTATTCGAGACGAACTGCTCCCGTTCGGAGTGTGAGAAGCCGTTAAATTTCACGCATTTCATCAAAAGATGCTCCTGGTTGCAGGCTGGACACTTGCTGCTCGCGTTGTACGTGGATGCGTACGATGAAAGACGGTAATGAGGTGGCTTCTTGGTCGCAGCAGTGGCTTCAGTAGCAGTGGCCATGGGCTGATGATGGTTGACTAAGATGGACTCCAGCACTCGCATTCGACGCTGAAGGAATTCGATCAAACAATCGTAGTTCGGTTGGTCACTGGTCGATGCGTGGACTTCCCAGGCCTTAAGCGTCTCATCCGGAAGCTTCGTACACAGCAGATGCTCCAGAATGCTGCTCCAGGAATCAGTCGGCTCTCCAAGTTGACACAAAATTTTCGTGTGGCGCTGAAACTCGTCCACCAGACCATGCAGCGATGTTGCAGATTCTTTCCGGACCGAAGAGGCTTCGAACAGAGCCTGAAGGTGTCGTTTCTTCAACAAGTAATCGTTAGCGTATCTGTCGACGAGAGTTTGCCAAGCCAAAATGTAGTTTGCGGAGCTGATTGAAATGGACTCAATCAACTGCGCTGCCTCGCCCTTCAGAGCCGCCCTTAAGTAGTGGAATTTTTGGATCGCTGATACCTCGGTGTTGGAGTGAATCAAAGCGAAGAACGTATCATGAAATCCTAACCATTGCATGTAGTCCCCGTCGAATTCAGGAAGCGAAATAGTAGGCAATTTTAAGCCAGATAGAGCGGAAGCATGAGAACCAGATTCAGGGATGCGAGTGTTTTGATTGATAACAGGAAGCTTCGAAACAAGATCTGCTTTAATTTTGAATAGCCGAGGTTCAAAGTCGGCACGAACGTTACGATGGTGTTGCCTACCTTCCTCAGTTGTCTCGTTGTCCTCCAGCTGACACTCCACCTCCTCCAAAGTAGCCCACATGCTGTTGAGATACTCCAAGCGGATGAAAACTTGCGACTGGTCTCGTTGTTCCACAAAGTGTTCCACGAATGCCTCTGCCCGACCCAAAGCCTCGATCATGGCGGTCCTCCTTGAAGCCAGTATTGCCACGTTTTGCGACGATGCCATCATGCAGACGGAAAGCGATGAACGATGTCGATCTGCCGAACAAAAAGACCACGGTAGACCCGACAGGTGGTAAAAAATCAATTGGAACGGTACTCACCGATTCCAAGGCAAGAAAGTGCCTTGTATTTTTGTTAAAAACTGCAAACTGGAACGATGTTGTGCACGGTCCGTGCGGGTTGAGCCCGGATGGTAGAGCGGGATGAATGAGAATAGGTCGATGCTTCCAGAAAAACCAATGAATAGCTGGGGACACAATGGCAGAACGGCGTGGCTTGAAGTCAGCAACTGCGATGGCGCTGGTTGGTCGAAACGTGATGGCGGTGTTCGACCGATACAAAGAACTCAGGCGGAATGCCTTCACAATGGCGGTATTCGGATGTGCTCAAAATGGCTTTGCAGCAATCAATAACTCCGGCTGATGCCCGATTGTTCGAGCCTTGGGTTTATGAATAATCAGGAACAAGATGGCAGCGCCCAGTGGATCGTCCCACGTGCTTCTATTGGATGCTGGATCCCGGACGGTGTCGACGTATCCTGGTCACGGCACCAAATTATGTTGGCGCTTACCAAAGAAAAAAGGTCCTACGTTGTGTTTCGAGATGGTTGAACGGTGAGCAGTGACAACACAGGCAAGCACAGGCACGAGAAAAGGGGTCTCACAAAACAATTTTTATTTTACAACTGTTCTCACTACAGGTTAAAGTGCAACTGACTGGCGATGATGATGACTGATTCCAGTTCGGGTTAAATTCTTCGGGTTATATCTTCTTTTGAGCAACAACGTAATCAGCTGATCGGGTGCGGTTGCCAGGATGGCTAGAAAAAACTCAAATCTACGCCCGATAGCACCTGCTATCGGCTGAGAACGTGCACCTTGCTGTCAGTGGTACCAACAACTATCGTTTTCCGATAAAGCTGATGGAGTAGCTAGTTGAAAAGAACACTTGCGTTGCTTTCAATTATTTCAGAATTATCAACGTTACATGAAGGGAATCGGAATACTTAGTGTTTTGAAAGAACAGTAGCGAAGTTAATATGTTGTCAATATAATATCGGCCCTATGGTTTTCGTATGATAAGTGATATTTTCAAATTAAGCGTTTTGATATGCTGCTATTAGCTTTAAGTGGCTCCTTGCAGAAAAGTCGGAAAATACCTGCACAGATTTTTTTTTTATAGTAAAACCTACCATTTTACCCGACTGTGACTATCATTAGAATTCTATGAAAAATATAATGAAAATTTATAAAAGCTAAATTTCTAAAGAGAGTTCAAAAAATTTGAAGTCGACTTCAACAAATGTTATGATTTCAGCAATTTACCTGATTATATGTTTACCTTTCTTCTAAATCTACACTTTTGGAAATGCTATCGTTAATGAATAAGCTTCTATCTCTATATTTTGCTTATGAACATTTGTTAGCTTCGAAACTTTTAATCATTCTGAGGAGTCTATACTCTACTAAATTTATCGTACAAGAGAAAACAATATCGTGAATTCTGAAATGCGCCTTAAAATACAGTTCATTATTGTAAAACCTTCTTGAAGAATAAAATTAAAATACTTACATAGAATAGTATTTCAAATCTTATGTTTCAGCTTTACTGGCTCTACATGTTACTGTCGCTATTGTTTAAGTAATTAGTCTTGAAGTTTTAATGTTAATAGAATTGAATTATTAGAATTAGGAATTAGTTAGGGCAAAGGCGTAGGGTTTTTGTTAAGCAGCACTTTGAAGTAAACGCAAAAAAATAACATAATACATAATGTATTCGATCCATGATGAGGTTTCCGTCAAAACATTCTGTTAAAAGGATCAGCATACAACACCTTACTGGATTTCTCTCTGAGTTAAGTAAACAATGACGAGAAAAACATTACTGTTAAAAATAAGAAGTTGTGTTTTCAAAAACCTCTAATTGGAAATTGATCACATGTAGTCTTAAGGGAGTGTAAAAACAGAAATTTCACATCGCTATAACCATTCTGTGCCATTGACGGTATTTGAGCCCGACCAAACGCGTACATTTTTGCCAGTCAAGGTGGCGGATCCGTTTCTGCTTTGACCTACCCGGCATGTGTGGCAAAAGTTTGTGTGTTTGCTTGGAAATACTGCTTCACAAAAAGCCCTACGCTCAATTTCAAACAACTTCTATTCAATTTCATAACTTCCCGAGCTCTATCGGATCTATCGATACTTTCTCTTGACATCTTTGGTTCTAGCAGAAATTGCTGTTCACTACTGGGATCCCATGCTGTTGCGATTTTTTCAATTTCAGAACATACTAACAAACGCAAACTCTCGAGCGAAACGGATGTAATGCTGATATATCGGAATTCTCATGGATCTAATTGCAGTTAACTATGATTTTCTCGATATACCAACTTTTCATCCTATAAGGTCATATTAATCCTATAGGATCCTATAGGATCCTATATATAAGGTACAGTGGGGTAAGTGAAAAGTGTAGGGAAGAGGGTATGCGCAATTTAATCCTTCAGAAATAGCTACTCGTTCAAACTATTTCTAAAGGGAGCAAAGTACAAAAATAACTTACACCGCGAAAAAAAATCCGTACAATTCCGTATAGATTATGAATAGTGTTTCATTTCAAATTAGAAATGTATTAGGTAAAACTCCTGGGGTGGGGGAGGGGGGGTGGGGGCGTACAGGATTCTGAAGGGGGCCTGGCAGTTCAGTTCTGTCCAAATTTGTAGGCATCGGATAATCCTATTATGTCAAAAATATCGCAGCATGCTCTGCCCACGGTTGGGTGTTTGAGCAGTCATTTTTGGTTCTTCCGTTTCGCTTCCGCAATAAGTTTGTGAGAGTTATTGTCTTGTTTTTGAGAATCATTTCACAGCCATTTTAACTCAGTTTTGAGTTGTTTTTGACTCACTTTCGTCATAAGTGAAGTCACTCAAATTTAAGGTAATGTAGCTTGGATCGACAAGTCGACAAATCAAAAACATCTATTTCTGATTTGAGTCGAGGTTTTTGATTAGTTGACTTGTCAATACCAGTTAAATTTACTCAAATTTGAGTGACTCCAATTTTGACGAAACTTAGTCGAAAACAACTCAAAATAGAGTTAATATGGCTGGCCGTATACACTTGTGCCTGATACTGTATGCGTTAGAGAATAATGAGACTCAAACATGTTTAATTTCATTCTAGCTTCACAGATAAAAAGAAATATTGAATTTTCTGCGTCATCTGATGATATTTCACATAAATTTAAGCCAGATAACTGCCGAATCTAGCCTGTTGTATGAGAGATTGCAAACAATATCGTTGTTTGCGCTTGATTTGGCTTGAAATTTAACGAGGGAAAATTTTACGCGCTTGTTAACATTAATAATTTTTTTCTGTGTTTGTATTTTTAATATCAACATTAAACATAACCTGTATTATCGTAAAATTATCGTTGAAGATCACGCTTCATTTGCAAGCAATAAGGAATGCATCAAAATTAAGCTATCCACGTATATTTGCGTTGGACGCTTGTATTTGTGATGTTTTTATTGTGCTCATCATAGCATGCTTTGCTTTTTACTGTCATTTTTCGTTTGTTTATTTGTTTGCACGGTTTAAATTCTTCGTTTTCAAAATGTCGCGCATTGAAAAAGACGTGAAAATTAAGGTTTTGGACCCATGGCTACGTATCCTAAAGTGTACAAATATACGACAATTGGCAAAGCGCTTTGGAATTCATCACGTGGGCTTAAAATCCATCATAGCCAACACTGGATGAATTGCTATTATGAGGCAACAAACCCGGATCTTCCAGCCCTACACTGGATCAGACAGTGTTTGCTCTTATTCGAGAACAAATCAATGTCCATACGCAATTTGGCCAATAAAGAGAGAACCAGCGTCGAAATGATTCAACGTATCAAGCAACGGAACACGCTAAAGGGCTACAAGAAGCAGAAAATCGCCAAACAAAGTGCGGAACGGAAGCAACGCGCAGCAACAAGGGCCTGAAATTGTATACGTGAGTTTTACAGCGACCGGATGCATATATTTTGATGGATGATGAGACCTATGTCAAAGAGGAATCAAAATCCCTTCCAAGCTCACAATATTGCATTGCCATTGTAGAAGAGGATGTAAGCGATGCAGATAGGTCGATTCATGTTGAGAAGTTTAGTCGAAAATTGCTGGTATGGCTAGCAGCATGCTTTTGATAGCCAGTTTCATGCTTTTGATTTATTGCTGTTATTCAATCGGTACTTAACCCCCCACCACAAGTGCTCAATGGTGTTCAAATCCGGTAAGTGCGGAGGGGTCCTTAATTGCTTAGGAACAATGTAAAGCAACCACTCCCGTTCAACTTGCGATGTGTGTTTTGGGTCATTGTTCTGCTGAAAATAATAACCACGCGGAAGTTCCAATTTTTGCCCGGAAGGTTGCGGATTACCCTTCAGTATGTTCAAATAGCCCATTTTTTCCATCGTGGTGTCGATATACTCCATAGCACCCACACCACTAGTTGCCATTGAACCCCACAGCATGACGCTCCCTCCTCCATGTTTGACAGTAGGGCTAAAATGCTTGACCCTCAACAACGAATTTGGTTCTCTCCAAACCATCAGTTTTCCATCGGATCCAATTATAATTATTTTCGTCTCGCCGGTAAAACCACCTTATTCCAACATCCAGACTTGTCAATATCCCAAGTAACCATAAGTTTTAAGCATTAGCTCAATAATAGCACTATATCAGCATAAATGTTGCTTAAAAGTTCTATATTAGCATATGTAATGCATGCAAGCTTCATATTACCAGCACAAATGCGTTCAAGCTCCAACTAAAATTTAGCATTATCGCCAGCATTATATGCGCATATAAGGCTGTTATTATGCATAAAAGTTTTTATCATGTTCACAGCATACATGCTTTATATCTGCATTTAGTGTTAATATAAGGCAATCAAATAATGCTAAGAACTTGTTTACAAAAGCATTGAAAAGTAATTTGAAGTCAACAAAAACCTGTATGGACGAGAATAAGTGGAAAAAAACTTTGAAAAATGGAAATTATAGACGTAAAGTTAAATTGTATCGAAACTACGATACTTGTAAACTTAACACACATATTGATGATTTGGTTCCAGAAACAACTACATCTCCATTAGCCAGTTCTACGCATTCAGATTCGTTCGTAGATACGGAGATGAAAACTTTAGCAATTCTGGAACCGCTTATAGCCAGGCACAGGCAGCAAAGGTAGCGGTCCAACCATGAAAACTGATACCTCGGTTCAAGACGCAGTACAGGAAATTTTCGCAGTATATTGAATTTAAAAACATTACATTGCGCATACTAATAAACCCGTTCATTACTAATAATATGGAGTTACACTTAGTGGTTTATTTATAGCTCACTATTGCATGCACTATCCTCCTTTATTTTGCTAAAACCATCAATAAGAAGAAGCAAAAAAAAAAGAATAGTTCCTAAAATAAATCGGAAATAGACAGTTGATAAATGCAGCATAATAGCATTAGCAATGCCAAAAACGGGCTATCAAAACTGACAGATACACTCCCGCTTCACTTTACTCAATTTTTGAATACAATTGTATGCTATCTCTTTTTCTCTCACGGAAATGTTACTCAATTTTCGAAAAAAGTGGATCTACTAAAAAATTGAGTAGATCCACTTATTAACGAAAATTGAGTAAAATTTCCGTGAGAGAAAAAGAGATAACATACAATTGTACTCAAAAATTGAGTAAAGTGAAGCGGGAGTGTATGTTGAGGTGCATTAATGAAGCATTACTAATGCTATTTACGAGCTGTCACTTCTGCACTATATAAGCACGTTATTTCGCCTTTCTTAGCTTTATATTAGCATTATATCTGAACATAGAGCTTCAAAACATGTAAGTGCTGCTTTATATGCAGATATAATGCTGATATAATACCACTTTTAGTGCTTAATGGTTACTTGGGATGTTCCTTCAAAAAATCCAGTCGCTTCTTAATATTTTCTTATAAAAGAAGAGACTTCTTCCGAGCAACCCTTCCCCTAAGATTGTATCTGTGAGCCACAAGCCGGATGGTTTGAGCCCTTACGGATCCCCCGATAATGTCAGCGACCACGTTGGCTTAGTTCGGAATACTTTTCTAAGGTTCTTTTCTAATTGTTCGCATGATCCCTCGTTCGTAAGCAGCTGTCAAGATGAGTTTGCGGCCTCTGCCTGTGCGGTTCTTCAAAGTTTCCTCGAATTTCCACTTGTTTACGATTTTCTGCACTGTGGAGTGTGTTCTTCCAATGGCAGCCGTTATTTCCCGCAACGATTTTCCACGAAGGAACATACTGATCACTTGAGTGCGCGTGGCAATATCGATTTTTTTCCTGGTGGTCGCCATTTTGATCCAACCACAATAAACTTCCAGACAAAAATAACTAAGATCGCTGCCAATGAGCCTGTGCAAGCTATAAACAAATTGTCTTTTACTGTAAGCCATGTTTTCAAGCGCCATGCGAGAGTGAAGGAGACATCAACAAAACACTGCTCACAGTAAAATTAAAAGAAGACAAAACAATAATAGCAGCGTGCACAGACAGGCTCAGCGTTGCCAATATTTGTTTTAAATAATCTGGAAGAATGCAACCAAAAAAACTGGAAATAAAACTGGATACTAAAAATTTCAAAAAAAAAAGCCCGCATGATGAAAAAACATTTGCTGCATAATCCAATCTATATGTTGAATTTAAGATACATTGCTACAATATATGGACTTGTTCTTCAATGGTTTTAACTATAAATTCTTCACACTTACACAGATGGTTACTGTATGTCATATTGTCATTGTAAGATTTCTTATGTTCTGGATTATATACCTACATTTTGACATAAAATAGAACGAAAATAAAACGAATGTAAGTCCATTAATTAAAATGTTACGTGGAATTTTAACATCTGACATACTGACATATGGTTAAAACTGTATAGGAT
This sequence comes from Aedes japonicus, assembly GCA_034211315.2. Classification (NCBI taxonomy): domain Eukaryota; kingdom Metazoa; phylum Arthropoda; class Insecta; order Diptera; family Culicidae; genus Aedes; species Aedes japonicus. The sequence goes on along the minus strand of JASCZW010005280.1, from coordinate 282,163 downwards.
ACTGTTAACTCATACTTATCAACTATAAGAGTTATTGTCAATATCGGTACAATATGGGAAATTATTATCATTAATATGGAAAAATGTAAATGAATGATATAGCATATAGGATATAGCAGAACATCCCACTGCGGGGTAAGTCAAGGCACGGACGAATCCGCCACTTTGACAGGCAAAAGAATGTGCGCCTGATCGTGCTCACGTACTACAAATTGCTTGTGATAGTTCTAGTGGTTGTTTTTTACAGACTTCGTTTTGTTACCTACATGGGAGAGAAACTCTCTCTTTTTGGGTTTATTTTTATACACAACGTAATTTCTGTAATTTTACTCAAATTTCCCTCTCGTCATCTCTGACTTAGAGATATTGGAGAGAAATACCGTAAACTGTTGTTCGAGTACTGCTATATAAAAGCCCTTCGCTCAAATTTCAATACTTCTATTCAATTTTCACAACCTGCCGTACACTGACGGAACTATCAACACTTTTTCTTCATATCTTTCATTTCTTACAAACATTACTGCCCACTCTTGGAGCCGGTCTCATGATGATGAGCGAACATTTCCTTCTACATCATAATCGTTACTCCACGTACGGAGAATACAAACATAACAATCCAGTGCCAACATTTGATTATAGTGAATCTGCTTTTGTAAACAAACACTTTGTCTGCAAATGTATCGGACAAACTGCATATATCAACGGCTAGAGATAAGGCTCTTCTTCCTTAATGAGTACTTAATTTATATTTGTGACCGTTTGTTCAAGAGAAAATGACTACGAAAGCCATTGTTTACAAAAGCGGATTCGTCCTAATCTAATGTTGGCGCTGAATTATAATATTCAAAAAGCGATTAAACTTCAAAAATGTTCAACAATTACTGGGTAAAAAATAGTCTCAGGGTTGTGTAAAAAAAAACTGGAAAAAACTGGGCAAAATTTGGATAAACTGGATGATTTGAAGATTTAACTGTTTGACTGGATCCCGTAAAAAAAACTGGAAGAATCCAGTTTAAACTGGAACATTGGCATCCCTGGACAGGCTCATGCTGCATAGAGTTGTTGACAGTATGCACTGCTAGAAAAATTCGCTTCAAATTGCCTACATCGTGTTGATAAAACTAATTGGTTTGAAAATAGTAAAGATGTACGCTCAGTTTTGTAACATCAAAAATGCTTCATTTCTGGAATTTTATTCGATTAAGATTTTGTAGTTATCCTTTTCAATTATTGAAGTCCATGCTTCGCAAATTGAGCAATTATAGAATTGAACTGCAAATAATATTTTTCTAAAGTATAATCCCCCTAAAATAATCGAAAAGTTCTTCTCGTCATGGGTGTTCGCTCAGTTATGAGACAAACTGTATGCCCTCATTGTTTCTCTTCTAGATGATAAGGATTACCGAGATATGAGACAGCACAAAGCTCCAATATCCTACTATGAAAACTCAATGAAATCTCGCGTAACTTTTCAAAGGACCTATCTAACAATCAGCTTATCCCGAGGAAACTTTATCAAGTTTTACCCATTCAATTGCTTTTGAGGGCATGCATCGTTGTTGAATTTGGTACAGTTATGGTCTTTGTAGCATTTTATGTTAAAATAACGAAAACATCGAAAATGTTAGATGGGACATTTTGTTTAACCGAACTGTACATTGGTCGTGCCACATAGGACATTTTATTCCAATGATAGCTACATGAGTCATTTCAATTTTCATTATCATTTTATTAGTAAATTAGAACATAACACATACCAATAGAGATTGCTTTCTCTTTCACACACGCATTTGCTTCCCGGTGAAAACAATTCTTTTCTTTCTACATGCCTTCTCGTAGATCAGGTCTGGCAAATTCGTATTTAGGGCATTGCCACATAATGTGGTTAACGTCTTGGTGGTGCAACAGCCGCAAATACATGATTGTTAAAATAAGAAATTTCTGGCATTTTCCCATAAATTCGACTGTAAAGAACTACTGCACTGGGTCATAATAAAATGTGTGATAGTGAAAGTTCACAGAAAAAAAGTTGATAATAAAACATATATTTAGAGCATACCATATATAAATATTTGAAAACAAAAGTACCTCTCCACTCTGTTTTGGTTGTATCCGAAGACCGCTTCCTCACGCTTGCTGTTAGGTTTCCAATTATTGAACGTTGTGCTGGGATGGTATCCGAACATTCAACAATTTCCTCGTCATCGCAGAGCGGGTCGTTTATGTTTCCAATGTTTACCGTTACCGGGATAGTTTCTCCATACACTTCCTCGATGCTGTCTTCTTGTAGAGGATCCCGTGAAGGATCTGAACCATAACTGGCGACAACGCAACTTTGCTGGCTATCACATACAGCAAATTCCTCAAATTGTGCTGCTGATGATTGATCCGGATGTAATGAAAATATTGTTGTGGCTGTGGCTGCAATAAACGACCAATATATTTTGTAACTAACCCTCTAGGATTCGATATATTTTGGTTTATATAACCTTATATTAAGGAACTAATGCACTTACCGAGGAGCAAATCGAACGCAGAATTAATAATTCCTTCCGACATTGTTGGAACGGTATTTTGTACTTTCTCCAATCGAACGACCGAAGTACGGATTTGCTTTGTTATGTTTGTTCTGACACTTCAGATGTTTAGCGCGACAGGTAAACTGATCGTCTTATCAAACAGTAGAGCATCGCTATTGCGAAATCAGACATCGGACGTTTTGTTGATTTTCAATTTTCTTAATATTATGAAAACATATCAAAATGCGTGTTTTAACATAATGTTGATAAGTGCAATAGCAATAGTGTGCATTAATTAATTCAATTTGTTTATATTTGTTACATAGGACCTATTGAAAAGTTACGCGAGAAATGTCTTGTTTTGAAATCGAAGAAGACAACTATGTTCATAATGACATAATGGTTAAAAAAAGTCACTACAAAAGGAACTCCGGTGTATTCCGAGAAAGAAAACTGAATTTATTAATAGTATCATTTACATTTTTCCCTAATAACGCCGCGTTACGCCACCATCCTTAACCGAATGGCAGTGGGTGTTGCATACCGGTAGGCGCTTTACCAGCTGTGTTCCGCCATAATTCAAAACCGGTTGTTTGGCTGGCCTACGATGATGGTGTGGTGCGGGGGAATACCTACCTATACAGTAAAAGCGCACCAGTAAAAAGCCATAAATAATGCACAACAATAGGGCACCAGCATAATTCTAATAAAATATCGGAAATTGCCTTTTCAACGGGAACATCCGATTGCATGGGCCCTTACAACACGGGAAGAAAGGTCCCACCACGGAACTTGTACGGAATCAATATTAATGCACATATGGCGGGTGCGAGTGGGTTCCATCGAAACATTTTGCACTTCCCTTCGAATCACGTGCCGTGCTCCAGCATTGGGTTTTATTTGTTGAGCCCTTTTCCGCCGTTGTTCATTTTAATCGGATTAAACTTTTACGCAGAAACCTTGATTGTGTTGAGTGCAATATGTTCAATAGTCGGAGTGATTTTCGACTATTCAGCACAACAAGGTGATATTGAAAAACTGCATTCTAACACGTCAGCGTGGAAGTCGAAAGTGGATAGGTCACGATTAGGAGTGAGGAATTGAGCTAGTGAGTCACCTATCTCGCTCGCTGGCTTTGGTGTAACGATAGCTAGACAGGCGATTTTACGTGATCCTGACGTGACGATGGTGGCGGCGGCGGCGGCGGCGGCGGTGATCAATTTTGCAAGAAATCTGATCCAGATATCAAGATCAATTGCGATTACGTGATTAGTCCCTGTCAGTCACTTTAACTGGGCAACCAGTCAGGTAGTCATTTGGTAATGCCTCCTGCTCTAAATGCTTTCGCCATTGATTTTGTTTCGGGTCATGCCACGCGATCCAGATTATATGGACAAAAGCTATGCGAGAAGTGAGAGGAGGGAGGGGCTGCTGTGGTGAGTTGTTTTCATTATTTTGTCAATCAGAAGCAGACTTTATGGTTGCTTTTTAGCAAGCAAGCAGGACGGTGGATGTCAAGCTTTCGATTAAGAATTTGATTGCATCTGAATATTGACACATTTAGAATACACCCGACTATTTTTTGTAAGGCAACAACGCTCTCATTCAATATAAACATTGAATGTCATAATTTTTTTTTTTAAAGATGGGAATCTATTAAAATTAGACCAGAACCAAGTCTTGAAGTTCGAGAAAATTGGAAAATGTAACGGTCCAAAAATAAAGAAACCATTGCATGAGCTGGTTAGATAGCGCTATAAACTTAGGCCCCTCTTAATAGATGTTATTACATATTGGTTGTGAACGATTGTGAAAGTTTTGAAAACCTACACTGAAAAAATCTTTCATTTAGCTACTAATGTAGATAAGTAGATATTTTCCAATACCATAGTAAGTGACTTTTACATAGAAAAAGAAATTCTACTTGATTAATCAATTACATTTCCAAGGACACATAAGATTCACTTGATTTTGCAGAGTATCTTTCACTTCCTGAATCACATGAAAGTTAAGTGAATTTCTAGTGGATATTTTCCACTGATTATGTGAAATTTATTTTGGGTGTACGAATAAATTTGAGTTGTTTGTCTGATCAATCGATCGAAGTAGACCGCGCTCCTAAATTGACGTTTTTCAAGTTTGCTTTTTGATTTTTCCGCGACATAAAATTGAATTTCGGATGCATTGAACAAGGAACTGTAAAATATAAGTTGGTGTAATAATGAATTTTGTGTCGGTATGCAGTTTATGCCATATTTTGTATTAGTGTTTACGACGTTTCCACGGGCAGTGAAACTACCGTCAATGAAAATCCTAAACAAAATAGTTCGCAGCAATTCCAACCGGAACAAAGTTTCTCCTTGTGGGATTTTCAAAAATGTTTTTGTGATAAAGAATGCAAAGCCAGCAATGTCTACATATAGTATTTTCCATTTAATTCCAACTACCTTTGCTTATCTTGACAGACACGCGTATTTCGTCTACAATGTGCAGACTTCTTCAGTGTCTCGTACTAATAACTCGGCTTAAAGAAAACCTTCGTCACCTGCCGTATGTATATACTATTTTCTGAATACAAAACGTTTACCTATCATTATTTTGTTTATACCTATCTTATTTTTATTTTGTTTATACCCTTCCTGAGTCGAATACAAATGTACTTAATATCTACCTCGCTTTTTTTTCATACCCAACCTAATTATTGTGTAGCAGCGTTCCTTTCTCGTTCTGTTTGATAGCCTTAGTCACCTCCGCTAGATGCTCCTTGAACCGTGTTGCCAAGGTTCTCTTTGTTTGACCTACATATATTGTGATGCAATGTTTACACTTGATTCTGTATACACCTGCTCTTCCTAATATGTCTACTGAATCTTTGGTGGAGCCTAACATCGATGCTAATTGATTATGCCTACTAGAGAAAACTAAGTCTAAACCATAGTCTAATTCACTTTCACTTTTTTTAAACACTATTTTTTAAAAAACTTTTTTGAGCGTATTAGTAGAACGATTGAGATTGGGAAACTAGGAGAATTTAAAATTAACACTTCATTTGATCACTTTTTAAAAAATAAAAAATAAAACCTTGAAACACTTTTTCAAATTTTCGCTAGTAAACGCTTTTTATTCTACTATGAGCTTATCTTTTGACAGATAGGCCTATTTCGTCTGCTACTTACAGACTTCTTCAGTGTCGAGTGCTCGACTGTCTAATTGTATAATGTCTTTATAGAAGGAGAAAGACACACGTTTCAGGGGTTCAGGTGAGTCGGAGAGGGTTGTTTGTGATTTCCTATGAAGATGTTTTTTTAAAGATTTTTTAAGGTTTTTAGGTTTTTACCTCTCACTTTAAATACCATACACAACGCACATAAAAGTATAGAATTCACGTATGAAATTGAAAAAGACAATACATTACCATTCTTGAACTTACTTACCTTATCAATCAGACTAAGGCCGGCGTGGCCTCTGCTGTACACAGAAGTTGTCTCCATTCTATTCGGTCCATGGCTGTCACTCGCCAGCCTCGCTGTCTGCGGAGGGTCCGCAGGTCGCCTTCTACTTGATCGATCCACCTTGCTCGTTGCGCGCCTCTTCATCTTGTACCTGTCGGTTCGTTTTCGAGAACCATTTTCACAGGGCTGTCGTCCGACATTCTTACGACATGCCCAGCCCATCGTAGTCGACCGATTTTCGCGATGTGTACGATGGGAGGTTCTCCCAGCAACTGGTGCAATTCGTGGTTCATTCGTCTCCTCCACGCTCCGTCTTCCATCTGCACTCCACCGTAGATGGTACACAGCACCTTCCGTTCAAAGACTCCAAGGGCGCGTTGGTCCTCCACTAGCAATGTCCATGTTTCGTGGCCGTAGAGAACTATCGATCTGAACTCGTGCTAGGAGGCTAACATTGTCTTCTCGTGAGCCTCTTCCCTTCATGTATTTTGTTTTCGACGCATTAATCACAAGCCCAATCCTACCAGCTTCAGCCTTAAGTCTGATGTACGTTTCCGCCATCGTCTCAACGTTACGTGCTACGATATCAACGTCGTCGGCGAAGCCAAATAGTCGGACAGACTTCCTGAAGATCGGGCCACTCGTGTCCATCCCAGCTCTTCGAATCACACCCTCCAGTGCAATGGTAAACAACAAACACGACAATCCATCACCTTGACGTAACCCTCTCCGAGATCCGAAGGGACTCGAGAGCGTCCCTGATACTCGGACAACACACATCACTCGATCCGTCGTTGCTTTGATCAACCGCGTCAGTTTTTCCGGAAATCCATATTCGTGCATGATTTGCCATAGCTGGTCTCGATCGATTGTATCATACGCTGATTTGAAATCGATGAAAAGATGACACGTTGTATTCGCGACATTTCTGCAGCACTTGCCGAATCGCGAAAATCTGGTCCGTAGTACCGCGGGCACCCATGAGCTACCCCCCCCCCCCTCCTTTGCAATTGGTGACAGGCGGCGGCATAGTATTAGGGAGAGCAACTTGTAGGCAGCGCGACATACTATTCCCTCCATCCAATTCTCCGGTAAACATGCCTCCTCCCAAATCTTGGTAATTGCTTCACCACCGTATTTCAGTAGCTCGCTTGGGAGTTGGTCAACACCAGCGGCTTTGTTGTTTTTCAACCGACCAATTTCCTCCTCAACTTCCTGAAGGGTTGGGGTCGGGGTTCTGTCATCTTCTGCGCGTGCTCCTAGATTTATTACCGAGCCACTTTCGTTCGCTGTAACATTACCGTTCAGGTGCTCGTCAAAGTACTGCTTCCACGTTTCAATCACCTCACACTCTCCTGTGAGAAGATTGCCATCCATGTCTCTGCACGTATCGGTTTGTGATACGCAGCCTTTGCGCGAGCTGTTCAACTTCTCATAGAATTTGCGTGAGTCGTTAGCACGGTACAGTGCTTCCATTTCTTCGCGGTCTCGATCTTCCCTCTGGCCCTTTTGTCTTCAAAGAATAGAATTTTGCCTGTTCCGTGCCTGTCTATAGCGTTCTTAATTCGCTCTCGTACGCTGTTGCAGCATTCTCGCCCGTGCTGCATTCTTCTCCTCTACCAACTGCTTGCATTCGCCATCAAACCAGTCATTTTTCCGATTCGGTGCAGAAGTACCTAGTGTCACTAATGCAGTGCTACCAATGGCGGTTCGAATATTTCTCCTGCCATCCTCAAGAGTAGCAGCGCCAAGCTGCTCTTCCGTTGGTAGGGCTGCTTCTAGCTGTTGCGCGTATTCCTGGGCAACTCCGGTTTTCCGTAGTAGCTCAATGTTAGGTCGTGGCGTCCGAGTTCGACGCGTGTTGTACACCGTCGAGAGTTTTGAGCGCATACATACTGCAACTAGGTAGTGGTCCGAGTCTATATTCGCACTGCGGTAGGTGCGAACGTTGATGATATCGGAGAAGAATTTCCCGTCGATTAGAACATGGTCGATTTGATTCTCTGTTCGAGGTGATTTCCAAGTGGCTTTGTGGATGTGGATGACAGCCATCATACACTTGCTCTAGCTGCGCGTAGAACGCTTCTTTTTCGTCATCGGGTCTCCCGTCGTGTGGACAGTGTACGTTGATGATGCTGTAGTTGAAGAATCGACCCTTGATCCTCAGCTTGCACATTCTAGCGTTGATCGGAAACCATCCAATCACACGTTGACGCATTTTGCCCAGCACTACAAAACCGGTGCCCAGCTCGTTTGTGGGACCACAGCTCTGGTAGAAAGTAGCCGCTCGATGCCCGCTTTTCCATACCTTCTGTCCTGTCCAGCAAACTTCCTGCAGTGCTACGACTTAGAAGTTACGTGGTTGAAGTTCGTCATAGATTATCCTATCGCAGCCAGGAAGCAGAGCGATTTGCAGTTCCATGTTCCGAGTTTCCAATCGTAGTCCTTAATTCGTCGCCTAGGTCTTTGCCGATTGTTCCGGTCCGTATTAACTTCTGTATTATTTGTAACATTGATTATTTAGGGGGGCTTGTTGGGCCTTCCCCAACCCCCTGTCTCGTCGGGGGACCATCGTGCACAGCACTGTTTAGAGTCCCACGCTGGCACAAGGACGATGATCAGCCGCTCCTAACATGGAGAACAGACGCTCCCTCCCAAGCAACACCAAACCATCATATTAAGTTGCAGCAACTTGGTTGTGACCTAAATGAGTCACATTGAAGTAATTTTTAGGCTTATCTTTTTAGGCTATCCTGGCTGCCTGTTGAAGTGGCGGACTTAGTCCGTGCTTTAACCTACCCCGCAGTGGGATGTTAGGCAAAAATGTCGTTGGTTCGAGTACCACCGTATACATGCCCTTTTCGCTCAATTTTCATAAAAAACATCTGTTACATTTCCAATCCTGCCGCACACTAGCGGAACTATCAAAACTTTCTCTTCATATCTTTCATTCTAGCCAAAAACATTGTTGTTCACTCTTGGTGCCTCATGGTGATGAGCGAACATCTCCTTCTACATCATTATTCCTCTTATTTTTCCTTTGAATTTGGTGAATTTATAATCCAAAAGTCGTGCACAATGCTATTGTTTCATATAACGGCAGGTCAACCCTTTATAGATGTTTGATGTTTTCTCAAAATTTTGTAAAAATACACATTTTTAAAAGAAATTCCTTCAAAATTTTCCACTGTGAAGGAAAATTGCTTGGAAAAGCCAGAAAAACCATTGTATGAGCCATGAAAAATTTAAAAAATTTCTTGTTCATTAATTCATAAGCTTACATTCATTGTAGACTAAATACGCGTACATCCCAAGCAGCACACTACGATCATAATTAGTTGCAGCAACTTGATTATGACTAGCCAAGTCACATTTATGTTTTCTCAACCGGATGGCTGTGCTGCTAGGGATGTCCAGATAAACAATAAAGGTAGTTGGAATTAAATGGTAATTACTTATTTTTCTTTTCATTTTCTAGTTATGTATTATATGTTCGCGTTCAATTGGTTAAACTGAATTGGAACCATAATTAAATGTAGAGTGCACTCCCCCCAATCCATCAATCTCATTGGTGTTGATCGCATGCCTCGCGAGTCGCTTGTTAAGAAATTTGTCCGTTAAGCGAATGAATAACCAAGTATTTTGGTTATTCATTCCATAAAATGAATGGATTAATAACAACATAAGTTGTTGCAAAAATGGAAAGTGAATTTTTAGTCGTTTCCCTTAGATTGAAAGTAAGAAGTCTAAGAGTAAAATGTGGCATATCCCGCCAGTATCACTCCTAATATTAGTGCCTTGATATAAACGTTCGACGACGTGGCAGCGAAATAAATGAGCAGAATATGGTATGCTTTCACATCGACACCATCGACACGATGAAAAATTTGACCTATGAAAGGGTAATAAATGTGATTTTTTTTAAAAGAAAAAACACTTTTTTATGTTTCCTAGAATGTTTAAGCCCAATGGCAACATAGAACTTTAATAGTACGAATTTTAATTACATACATTTTTCAAAGATGAAAATAGTTTTTTTTTTCATTGCCTTAAAGAACATCGATGGAGTTTTAATTTGTTTGTCGCTGGAATATATTGTTTGATCTCCACTAAATGTCTAAAACGGCAGCAATTATTATTAGGAACACCACAACATCACTACAAGAACTGACCTACTGACTTCAGTGGCAAGCAAATCCCCGTAGGGAGTATAAAAATCAAGTAATAGTACAAAAGAAGACCAGTGTACACTGTAATCTCTTTCATTGTCATCACATTTTTATGAAACATCAAAAACAGCAACAGATGAAAAATGAGTTGTTCGCTGCACCAATCCTTGTAAATCGAATAAAATTCAATTGCCCACCATCAATTTGTCAGATGATAATTTTCATCTCACCCACAAAGCGCACGGAATGCCTCAGTACCATGCAGATCGTGTTAATCCGGTGTAATCCATTCATGGATTAATCGAATTCATTGTCCAATTAATCTCGCTACATCTTCATACCATCCATCGTTGACCACCCACGGCTGAGGGAAGCTCGCAACCAAAAAACAATGTTCGATTCAATGTTGTACAGCTAGTACAGTTGACATTTATTCGAATAAACCGTTGAACGACACATTCTTCAGCAGCCTACCGAAGGTCTCGACGACAAGTAATTGATGATCCATCCAACCACTCACAAACGGTATTAATCATTCGAAAGAGATGATATCTCGGCCCCGTCGATCGACATCGAATGTGACAATGCAATGGATGCGGCGCATATTTTCAAGTGCACTTTTACTAACATGGAGCCCGTTGCATGCCGTCTCTAATGTGGTAAGGTCAAGCATCAACGGGCAGATATTGCCATTCAATGCTGCTCCTCGGAGATTTGAACTTTACGGCATCAACGGTGGAAGAACAATTGAATGCTCGTGCGCTCGCTGCAGTTCAATTTGAAAGAAATTTGCAAAAGGGCCCGAGACTGGTGGCCTCCCTTGGGGGGGTTAGAAATGTCAACCCTTCGTCCCGCGAATGTATGTCGCTTATGCTTAGGCGAGAGCATGTTCAATTGTCAAGGGCGACCGTTGCGAGATGTGGGATCGACATCGATTGAATCACGTGAATGGATCAGATAGGTTGGCGTTTTAATTGAAAGGGACATTTAGAGAGAGAGAGAGAGACAATTTATTGAGCAGGCCAGTCAGGTTGCTTTGATGCTGGTTGGACATGTTAGTGCTTCTCAGCAGTGCAAGTCATAAATTGATCTCTTGCCGGATTTTCACCCAATTGCTTTTCAACGATAAGTCCCACACTCGTCGAAAAGTGTAATTTCCGTTTGAAATGAACTCTTTTATGAATATACACCCAACAACGGTGCAACTTAGCGCATTAGTATATAATCTTAACAGCCTTGGTCACCTTGGCTTCCAATTTGATTATTCAGACACGATATTCTTAAGAACTGCGTACCGAGACCACAGTTTTCATTCAAAATTCCTGCAAGCTAGAAACATGCTTGATTAGGGTCTATTACCACACACCCACCCGAGCGCACCTGACCCGGGCGATCGCTTTTTTTCGTTATTTTGAAAGGAAAAACGAATTTAGATAGAGTAGCAAGTTAATGTGGTTCGCTACACAGCGCGAAAAAATAGTGTTCTGTGCAGCACAAAGGGGCGCGCTGTTTTACGTGAGTGGTCCTCAGTGAGGCTTTTTCTTGAGTTTTGACGATATCCATGACCATGCGTTTGAAAAATAGCATATAAACTATAATCAAGACAAAATATAGGCCTCATTAGTGCAATGGACACCACTTCAAGGAGTCGATGGTGCAGTTGGCTACGGACCACATAGATACTATGTCGCACACCCTCACTCATCTGGACGCGAAAAGGAGTAATAAACTTGGAATGGTCTCCATGGCCGAAGCAGGAAATTTAGCATCGTAAATAGAGGGGCAATGAGTATTAACATAAGACCAGAACGTGAAACATTTTCAAACGGTCGAGCAGAAAATTAAGCTTTCCTCTGACAATAGATAATGTTCTATAGAGTATTTGGGGCATTTCATTTAAAACTACTGTGTATCTCCATTTTTATAACACGAATTTTCAAAGTCTATTGTCATAGCTGATCAATCAAAGTCATGAATTAATTCATCCCAAATTAATACGAACATGTTTCCCATTCCCCGAAAAAGGATGCAACATTGAACCAGATACCTTTGAATTGATTCCCGACGCAAATCGATCGACAACGATGTGTCATAATTAATCGGAATTGTAAATTGTTCAACCGTTATTCAACCCGATGATTGAATGTACGGTTTCTGCGAAGCGCACCACCCACCATTTTTGGCCATAATAGCTACAAGCATTTGAACTAAATCCCCAACTACTATGGCCAATTTGCCGCAATAGATCCCACCCGAATCGATAGGGCACGAATTAGTTGAAACAAACGTGTTTATTACTTGTATTCTAATTCAAACACACGATCTGTTTGTTGTACCGGGCTTCTGATGCTGATGTGTAAATCAGCAAACGCTTGCCAATTAGTTCGAACGCCTCCCCCGTGCGGGATATATCTCGAGGAATCGTGACCGGGTTCTAATCTAGACCCTGTAATCTTGAGGCTCACCTCACCAGAAGGAGGTGACACGCGCTGGGGTACTAACGCATGATTCCTCGTTTGATCTCGGAGGACCGACAATCGATTTACCAGCCACCCAACGATGGATAGGACTTCCACGGCGACAAATGACACGGAGCCGGCCTATTAATATTCAAAGTAGCTGTTATACATCACTTTAAATTAAGTTTTGCAAATAAGCGGTTCGAGGTGTAGGAATGGTGATCTCTCGACAATGATTTGTTTATATGATTTGAGTTACATGAAGATTTTTTGGCCGTAGTTGATTATTAAAATGTTATTTGAAATTTTTAACTTGTGAACTAAAAAACCTGGTGTACCTTAGAACTATCCACTTTTCATGAAATAGATAAGAGTAGAGAAGCGGTTTTAACGAACTTTTATATCACTTTCCTTTTTAAAAAAGTCTTTTAAGAGCGTAGAAAAGGGTGTTCCGATCAAAATTGGGTCAAACAGTAATGTGTGTGGGTCGATAAGTCAAATTCTTTTTCTTTTTCAAGTTCATTTAATACAGAATACAGGAAAAATATTCAGCTAAGCTACTTTTTTACCGAATTGCTGGGTCTTTTGTTTAACACCTGCCATAAGATTTTGTACAGTCTCCTTGTCCACTCTATTTGCGACAGAACGCCAGTTTGCCTTGAACTGTTTCTCGCCCACAACAGCTTTTTTAGTCTTCTTAAGGTTCCGCTTGACGGTGGCCCAATATTGTTCGATTGAGCGGAGCTCTGGAGTGTTGGGAGGGTTCTTGTCCTTGGGCATCATTTTATCGTTGTTGGGAACATACCACTCCATGGCCTTTTTTCCGTAACGGCAAGATGCCAAATCCGGCCAAAATAGAACGGAATAATTGTGTCGCTTCAGGAAAGGCAGTAGACGTATTTGTAGGCAATAAATTTCCTGATTGACGGTTCCGGTCGCAATGTAAACGTTGCTCTTCAAGCCACAGGAACAGATGGCCTGCCACACCAGATATTTCACCAGATATTCGCGAACTTTGACAGTTTAATCTGCTTGAAAATGTCTGCCACCTTTCCCCATCCGGTTGCCGTGTAAAATTCCTGTCCAGGAAGCTGTTTAAAGACTGCCTTGACTTAAGTTTCATCGTCTTGTACCACGCAATCAAACTTCGACAGGATCGTCGTGTACAACTTTCGTGATCGTGCTTTGGCCGACGTGTTTTAGATCCTGAGCTGTTTGTTGGAAAACCTGTAACTATAAATTAGAAGAAAAATAAGTATTTTTCATTTAATTCCAACTAACTTTCCTTATCCTGACAGATACGCGTATTTCGTCTACAATGTGCAGACTTCTTCAGTGTCTCGTACTAATAATTTGATTTATTTTTTCGACGTGTTTTGTTTATCGTCGCGATTTGGAGTCACCACTTACTTGCAAGTCGACTCGACAGTCCAGCTCGTTTTGTAGCTCTATACACGGTTGATGGCGCCACTCCCAGCTTCTTTGCGACATCTCGGACGGAGAGGTTGGGGTTCCGCTCGAAACAGCAGGCAACCTCCGGCTTTCGATTTCCCCCGATCCAGCTTGCCTGGCTGTCGAACAATTTTAATACGTTGGTAACAGTTGATTTAGCCAATTCCACAATTCTGCAGTCAATCGAGTTTCCCTAGGCGTCCTCGACTAACCCTACTGCAGTGTACAGAACGTATTGGCATGCTCGAGTGTTCGTAGAGACGGTCCCAACTACTGAATTGATTGACGAAGTAGACGGAACAGATGCTGATCGATTACTTGAGTGTGACCCAGACTGATGGTGATTCTCGACGGTAGCGAATTATCGACCAATTTAAGCTCAAAATCTTTACGAGTGCGAGCATCTAGGCGAGTGCAGATCAAATGTATCAAAAACTGTTCCGATAATGGTTCAACCTTCAATTCGAGATTGGTTAACGCTCGGACATTACGAGTGACATCATTCAGCAAACAGCGCAATGCCGAACCACACTTGCGAACAATGGGCTTCAAATGAAATAATTGGGCAATATGCTTGTCGACTAGGACTCTTTTATTCTCGAACTCCGAACAAAGGGCTTTCCAAAGGGACGAAAAGGAATCTTCGGACGATTGAATATGGCGAGCGGCACCATCTTGGATGGCCGCTTTGAGGTAAAATAGCTTCTCACTTTCCGAAAGACCTTCTCGACGCTTAACAAGGGCACAAAACTGATTTTTGAAACTAACCCAATCTTCCAGTTGGCCGTTGAATCTAGGAAGAGGAATGTCTGGCAGTGTAGGTTGTGATGGTTGCGAAGTAGGAACTACAACCTGTGATGAAATAGGCTTTTGGGGATCAATTTCTCGAAGCTTGTTCCGAATAAGACGGCGTGTTTCATCGAACATATCCTCTAACTTTTCACTAGTCATTTGCCACGATTCGACCTCATCTTCTTTAATTACACCATAAAGCTTGATCTCTGTCTCTTGGAATAAGGAACGCATTTCGTCAACCGACTGTAGCTTGTCTTCGAGAAGTGATTTTTCTTGCTTCTCGGGATCAAAGGAACGCACAAAAAGTAATAACTTCTCGGCATGGGACTGAATGCAATCCACCATGCGAGTATACGATGTCACGAGAATTTTTCTCTCGGCCGCCATTTTTACTCCCAGAAACAACGCACCCACTTGCACGATTTTATCTGATTTCCACTTTATCGATTCCACCTAGGACCGACCTTCACAGCACGATATCCCACTCTCTGTTTGGTTTATGTTCAATCACCTGTAGGTCACTCTATGATCACTTGGCATGCGGGATCAGCGTCCATAATTTTTATCTTTGAGTCGTTCCCCAAGGTTCTTTTATTCACTTTCGACTCAGTCTCACAAAAGGCACAATCGTACAATAGACGCACAATGTCCAGCGTTCATTTCACAGGCACACAATGCACACACAGCCGAGTTCCACGTTTTCAGAGGTCAACGTCACCAAAAATGTCCAATTGATCAGTCCAAACCCACTACCGGATGACAAATCCGGTTCGAAGGACCAAAAAAAAAAAAAGTAAATACGCTCGACAACCCAGCAGACGTACTTTCACGTGGCCTCCAACCTATTGAGATTCGACACTGTAACCAATGGTGGACAGGACCATCATTCCTGCGCAACATCGATTCACCTTGGCCATGCCAACCAAACGTCACACCCGCAGAGCAACTCCCAGAAACGAAAAACCTAACAGTAAACCTCACAGTCACAGATCCTCCTGTAAAGTTCATCCTGTTCGAAACCCAGAGTAAATTCCGGAAAATGCAACGAATAATGGCATGGATACTACGATTCATCGATCACATCCGAAGGAGAAATCAAAAGAAGCATCGATTTGGAGAATTGACCTTCCGAGAACTTCAACAATCTACGATGGCGCTCACTAGCATCGCTCAACGAGAAGCTTTCCCCGATGAAATCAACAACCTGCAATCTGGAAAGGTAATTCACAGTAAAAGCAAATTAATCACGATTTCTGTGTTCCTAGACAAATCTCATTTTACCGTCCTGCGGGTCGGTGGAAGAATTCGTCACGCCGCTCTTTCCGTGGATCAGAAACATCCAATGGTCCTTCCATCTGGTCACCCGTTCACACAAGCTTTGGTCAGATCGTATCACGTAGAACTCTTACACGCTCCACCACAAATGCTGCTCACAACGATGCGGCGACGCTATTGGGTTCTACACGGTCGCAGTACTGTTCGCAGCGTCATCCGAAAGTGTGTCACTTGCTTCAAGGCGAAGCCGGTTGTAATCCAACAATTGATGGGCGACCTACCTAGATCCCGTTTGGAAGGAGTGTACCCGTTCCTCAATTCAGGTGTCGACTTTTGTGGACCAATCTACATTCGCCAACACAACAAGCGGTCTACCGTCACATACAAGGCGTATGTGACAGTTTTTATATGCTTCGCTACACGGGCGATTCACTTGGAGCTAGTGAGTGATCTGACTGCTGATGCCTTCATTGCGGCTCTCCAACGCTTCGTTTCTCGCAGAGGTAAATGTGCAAAACTGTTCTCCGATAACGGCCTTAATTTCGTCGGCAGCATAAACAAGTTAAGGGAATTGTACGACCTGTTCCAATCTCAGCAACTCAAAATCAAACTGGGTGACTTCTGCATGAAGACCGCTATCGACTGGCACCTGATTTCACTTCACGCACCGCACTTCGGCGGACTATGGGAGGCCGGCGTGCGCTCTGCCAAATACCACATGAAGCGCATCACTGGAACTGCCAACATGAACTTCGAAGAGTACACTACTGTACTCGTTCGTATTGAAGCCCAGCTCAACTCAAGGCCCATTACTGTACTATCGGAAGATCCGAACGATATAAGTCCTCTCACACCTGGGCACTTCTTGGTGGGACGTCCATTGACCGATATCGCCGAACCAGACCTCTTGGACCGAAAGGAAACAACACTGTCGCGCTGGCAGCGACACACCCAAATGGAACAACACTTCTGGGCTCGTTGGTCGCACGATTATATCACGACACTGCAGAACAGAAATAAATGGCACAAACCCGTAACTGTGAGGCCAGGCCAAATTGTAATTATCCGTGAAGACAATCTGCCGACGATGCAATGGAAACTTGGTAGAATCGAGGATGTATTCCCTGGTCAAGATGGACTGGTGCGAATAGCAAGTGTGCGAACTGGAAGCAAGGTGATCCGACGACCGATTGCCAAGCTGTGTTTACTACCGATCGATGACAACAATGTGCAACCCGATGATGACCTCCACGCAGACGACGATGACAGCAATACAATAGATTGAAATCTCCCTATTTCAATAGGGGCAGCATGTTCAGTCTGATATGGTCTAAAATATAGCTAGGTAGAATATTCGATGTTTTGTGTAGAGTTTCTCGATATTGAAATTTTCTCTTATCATGTATTGTATGATGTAAGTGTAGTATGTGGAGAACGAGAGCATTCGATCGGACTCGGATCTAGGGTTAGCTAGGATAAGAATTTTAATAAACTGCCAACTTGGCTTTTGACCACCGCCTGATACGGTCGTTTCTGTGTAGTCCGCGTTTTCATTATTTTGTCCGTCTGAGTGCTCTGAATTCCCCGTTTTCCGAGGCCATAGTCCACGCTGCGTGTGCAGCTATGCGAAGATTGAACAATGGTTATTGTTGGATAAACAAAAAAGTCTGTTGAATTTATCAAATGAAAACTAAATTTCGGTTTTAAAATACAAAACTGGAAAGAGCGTGACAGGGAAAAAAACTATAGAAAATTGTGTCATCTATGCGATTGCTTCAAGCTTCAGTGTCACTTTAAAAATATGAAACAATAGTATAAGGTTGCATAAAATCCAAGAAATAGATCCAGACATGTTTACATAATCACACAAATTGCGATAATGATATCACTCGCTCTCTTTTTACGTTTTTTCGTTGAAACAAGCATAATTTCCTAAAAAAAAATTACAGACTATTATAGACATTCACAGACATTTAAAATTTTTATCACAGACATTTGAAAAAAATATCTGGCATCCCTGCTCCGTCCAATCGAACAATATTGGGCCATCGTCAAGCGGAACCTTAAGAAGACTCAAAAAGCTGTTGGGGGCGAGAAACAGTTCAAGGCAAACTGGCGTTCTGCGGCGAATAAAGTGGGCAAGGAGACTGTACAAAATCCTATGGCAGGTGTTGAACGAAAGACCCGGCATTTCGCATTCGGTAAAAAGGAAGCTTAGTTGAATATTTGTCCTGTATTTTGTATTAACTGAAGTTGAAAAAGAGAAAGAATTTGACTTAATAATAAAAACTTTGATCGACTCACACGCATTACTGTTTAGCCAAATTTTGATCGGAAGACCTTTTAAATACATGAAAGTGAATCTATTGGATTAAAACTATTAAAACTTTCATGATAAAAAACATTTTGAAATATAGGCTCATAGAAGCGAACTTCAACAACAAAATGAGTTCCGTGCAGATTAAAAGCAAAGGCCTGGTATAATCACACAAAAAATGATTTTCAGTTACGTTTGCAAATGTCCGTTTATAAGTTTAGTGAGTACAGTGTAGTGAAGTCAAGCATCAATTAAACTTTCCGTGCTTTTCAAACCAAAATAGTAGTTAAAAAATCATCATTAACAAATTCACCATGTAATTGAGACACCGCAACACGCGCTCTGAATCATTATAAATTCAATAATCCACTTCGTGACCACATTGTTGAACCAACATTTCAAAAATTCATTAACCCATCAAGTGTTCCGCGCACTTGCACTTCGTTATCTAATGTTTAAAAAAAAAGCTATCGAAACATATGTAAATCAGCGGCACATTGGTTTCGGTGATTGCACTTGCCAAACCAAACATACATACAGCCACATGTCTTCAGCGCTAGAATTGGGTTGTTCTTGCAAAGTAGACTCTATACTGCCCCTATGAGCGGCCGCCTCCATTCATGAGAAGCATGCAGTTATTTTGTCGATCAACTTCCAAGGCCAAACTAATACGGGTCCAACTCACCACCGCTAGGTTTCTTGAACTGGGCGCGCTCCACTCACTTTGCTGCTCGCCAACGACGAAAACTGTTGTAGGTCCCCGCTTGTATTTGCACGGTAAAATTAAGATAAAAATTGAACGTGATTTATGAGTACCGTTTTACCGGCGAGCGCTCTTGTTGGCCATTTGTGGAGCAGCGACGAACACCGATTCGAAGTCGAATTTCAGTTGGGAAAGGACCACAAACGACTGGATCAAGGTCAGATCTATCCGAATTGACACGTCGAGTCGCGCGGTATGTTTGCATTTTGTGGCCAAAGACTGTGGTGGGGCGTCAATGACTCACCGTTTCTTCGTCCGGGTGTCAATCTGAGTGAGCATAAAAGTGAAACGTTAAAAGCTGATTCGATCATAAATAGCCAAGCTCGGTAATTTGCCTCTCCGGCTATGGGAGGGACCGGCTGTGAATTAGCTGAAACCGACTGGGCAGTTATGGATTCAAGTAACTGATCATATCGAACCGGGCGGAACTAATTTGACAAGTGACAATTATGTGGTGTTTACTCACTTGTGGGTGGGATTATTTGCTCAGTGTTTTGCCTCTTTTGAACTAGAAGAAAACCAAATTCGAAAATCCCGAACGAATCGCGCCAAAACAATTAATAAAACGAAGGATTAGCTCATCCGCATCGGCCCAGCAAGAGCGATGCCAAATGGCCCGACAGTGTGCGAAATTGGCACCTTCTAATCTATAATGCGTTCCTTCGTAATTTATTGGCTCACCCCCCGCTGGCTGGCTCCTATCGCCAACGGTAACACACTCGGCCAATATTCTGCTTCTTCCCGATGGCCACGTGGTTTGCCAATAAAACCATCAACGAGCCACCGCAAGTCGCAACACCGCATCGATAGGCCATTAATTAATTTAATTGAAGCTGGACCCGTCGTGTTATATGTTTTAGATAATTAATGAAAATATATTAATATGACTTTAGTCCACGTCTCCAGGCTGTGCTGCTCGTGAGGGGAGGGGGTGCAAAATTATCGATCGCTTTACGTGTGGATGGCTCATTACTTTGAAGCTCGATGGATGGGCCAATGGATCTCGTCGTCAGTCCCAGTGAAATGGGTGGGTAATTTATCGGCTTTCTCTGGGATGCGCCAAACCATTGATCGGGTCGTAACACAAGGCAATGACAGTTCAGACGCATTATCATTCCGAAATGAGACCCTGCCATCTGTGAATCGCCAACAACTGCACATTCTGGACGGTCGATTAATTTAGTAATAAATATATAATGGTCTGATGAATGCGAGGCTGTTTGGTTTACCGGATGAATTACGACGACGAAACTTGTTAGCCGTTCCCGGAAAGAACTTCTCTAAGTAAGCACGACAATTGCTCAATATACAAGCATTTACGACATGCCGCTTGATTGATTGATTCTGGGATGCAAAAACCCTACATGCAACTATTTAGTTCCTATCCCCAACTGAGATCTCACCGATCCTAGTAATTACAACCGTAAACCGAAGCGAATGTTCGGCGCGCGATACCCATCAGCCGTGTATTCTAATTAGTCTCGCTGGAACGTGCTGAACAGACCTAGCTATCCTTGCACATCGCCTCCGAGATGCCTTCCTGACTACTGTCAAAGCTCGGGTGCTCTATTTATCTTATTTTTTCCTCTCATTCTCGGCTCACCGACAGCAGCAAGCCATGAACACTCCTTTTTTCCTATAAAACTTCGAGAACGTGCGTCCATCACAGTCGGCATTGGATTCTCGCTACTTTTTATTACAACCTGCCTGACTTGGCTCTTGATGCAAACATTCACACACTTGCCCTGCATTCATCTCAATTTGTATGGAATTTCATTTGTTTTATGTGTGCGGCTGGCTCGATTCTATTGCACCCCTCGAGTCCATTAATGAGCAGGAACGTAATAATAAAACCTCTCCTAAGGACGACACACCTGTTCGTGTGCGGTCTGGGTCGTGTGAAACTGGACCCCATGTTCCTACGAGGCATTCATTGTCCGGTGAAGCTGAAGGCTCTTCTCCTTCGATGATGGCTCAAGAGCAGCTACAGTGTTGCTATGTTGCTGGGTGCAGTTGTGGTTCTAATTGTTAGGCTCGGCCATTGGAAGGTGATCGGTGATTGCTATCGGCTAGTTGGTCAGAGCAGTATGCGATTCTAATGGGCAGTTGAATGGGTTCGTTTTTCAGTACCTATGTTGTTGTGAACAGGGAAAGATGTTGCTGTCAGGGATGGGAAATAATTGAAGAAACAATGAAGGCTTCGAATATGGGGAGTACGGCTTTGGTACTATTTTACTTACTATCATCAGGAGAGAAAATGAAGTCCTTGAATGTTGTTATTCCGCATGGAGATGCACTATGATCATCGTCGTTAGTAAAGTAGTATCTTTTGTAACTTGATCCAGATTTTTTCCACAGCTCTCTTTTGCATGGTATGTTGGATTAGTTATTAATTTTGAATTGTTAACAAATAGAGGAAATATTGGATTCGAAAATCTTGACCACTCTCAGCAACCAATTTTAAAACCTCTAATTCTATTTAAAGAGTGTATCAAAAAGAAGTTAGCCACAGTGATGTTCTAATAAAAGAATGAAAACATTACAAAACATATTTCGACTTCAGTTTTGCTCATGGAGCAAAATAACCCTTTGTTGAATTTCACTGTTTGTATAATTAAAAATCTTAGTTTCTGTTAAATGCTCGCACTTTGGACTTGGTTGCCTTTGTGATGTTCCTGGTGGCTGCTGTCCAGTTTTTCTGGAACTCCTGCGTGTTTTTGGACACTGTACCCTCCTTCTAAAAGTACCGCTTGACAATCGCCCAATACCGCTCGATTATCCGAAGATCCGGACAGTTCGGTGGTTTTATGTCCATTTTCACGAATTGTACTTTATTGTTTGCTATGTTCAGGCGCCTCAGAGCATTTACAGCCAGAAACGCTAAGAATATATTGATTTTGTCTCGACAGTTTCCGGTTTTAGTTTTGTTCATATGTAAGTTTCTACCCAAGATAACATGTTTCATAAATGAATATTATGTTTTCAAAACATCATAACATGTTAATGATTATTCTGATCAATATGTGGTCTGAGAAAAAGTTGTAGGTCATTACTTAATTCACTGAAACTAAAAAAAATTAAATTCATGCTTGAAAACACAAAACATTGATATTTTGAGGGCCTCCCTCCTTCAAGTTTTTTAAATTTTTTGGTTTTTAAAACTCTAACTTATATTCTGAAATCTGGTGAAGAGTTCAAATGGTCATCTCCTAAATTTTTTAAATTTTTATAATTTTTTTGGATTTTGTGAAATTGCGTATTTTATAATAGCTGAACCCGGTGCGTGCGCTGCTACGCTTGCAACTAAATGAAGGAAAATTTAATATAACTGGCACGTTTATGGTTTTTTTTTTTTCAAAATGAGTTTCTTTTCTTGAATAAGCAGGGGTTCAAACTTCTATCATAACATGCTTCTTATCCGAGAAATACACGTTTTGTGTTTAAGTAACCTGGATAATTCTCATTTTTGGTAGAAATTTGTGTTTGATTTGTATGGGAGCCCCTTCCTTTTTCTCAAACCACCATACAATTATTGCCTTCAAAACCCTCCACATGCAAAATTTGGTTCCGTTTGCTTGATTAGTACTTGGGTTATGAAGAAATCATTTGTATGAGAGCGCCCCTTCCTGAGAGAGTAGGGGTCTCAAACAATAATAAGAACCTTCCCCAGCCCCAAAAACTCCTTCATATAAATTTTCACGTTGGTCGGTTCAGAAATTTCCGAGTCCATAAGGGTCTGACAGGCAGACAGACAGACAGAAATTCATTTTTATGTATATAGAAATCTACCCTCCAAAAACCTCCACATGCTAAATTTGGTTCCATTTGCTTGATTAGTTCTTGAGATATGCAGAAACTTCTGTTTCATTTGTACGAGAGCCTCCCTTTCTAGAGAGAGGAGGGGTCTCTGACTACCATAGAAACATTGCTTGCCTCCAAAAACTTCCGCATGCTAAATTTGGGTTGCTTTGCTTGATCAGTTCTCGAGTTATGCAGAAATTTGTGCTTCACTTGTATGGGAGCCCCCCTTTCTAGAGAAGGGAGGGGTTTCAAACCACCATTAAAACCTTCCGGTGTCCAAGACAAATCCAACAAAGCAAAAATCTTGCCAAACGGTCCTTCCGCTCGCGAGTTAAATCGTGACAAAGGAAACCCCAACTCATTTTTATTTATATAGATTTAAGTTGATGTTAAATCACCTTTATCTTCCCATTTTACCGGGAAGACCGTTGAGTAGGTGAAGACTCTACGGGGCTCAACTGCAGACAACCCGGCGGGTCCACGGTTCGCGGATGGTGGGTTCCCATCAGATATGATGGACAGTAACTGAATACACGAATAAGTAGCCCCGGACGAGCGGCGGGGACTGCATAGGATGTGGGGAGAATGAGCAGTTGTTGAACTCTGTTGAGTCTTTCCAAAAACCCACAAATATCTGAAAGCAGCCCAGACACAAGCGAACCACCCCACTTTTAAAAATTAAGAGTAAAAGTCTAAGCCTTCACCCATTTGAGCGCCTGTTCTCCATGTTAGGAGCGACTGAGCCACAATCTTGTTACTGCGCCTAGGACTCTAGATACAAAAGCCGAAAGTCCTGGTGGTGCTTGGGACTGTTAAACAGCAGCATCACGATGGTCATCTTGCGAGATAGTGGGGCTGGCTGTGAGCCTTGCGAGTCGACACCATTAAAAAGGAATTGCAACGAATAATACACAAGGAAGAATCAATCGACATGGATCTAGGCTACGAAAACGGACTAACGATTGGAAACTCGGGACGTGGAACTGCCGATCTCTCAATTTCCTAGGAAATACTCGCGTGCTTTCCGAGGAATTGAAGAACCGCAAGTTCGACATCGTAGCGCTGCAAGAGGTGTGCTGGAAAGGATCCACGGTGCGTACGTTTTGCGGCAAAACACACGAGCTGGGAACACCTTTCATCGTGATGGGTGAGATGCAGAAGCGGGTGATCGGATGGTGACCGTTCAACCCCCGAATGTGCAGGTTGAGGATCAAGGGCCGGTTCTTCAACATCAGCATCATTAATGTGCATAGCCCTCACATCGGAGTACCGAAGACGACAGAGATGAATTCTACGCGCAACCGGGCGTGAATACGACCGCTGCCCAAACCAAGATATCAAAATCATCATCGGGGATTTCAACGCCGCACAGCCTCCCACATCAATACACCTGGAGGTCACCGAATCAAACGGAATCACAAATCGACCACGTTTAGATAGATGGCCGGCACTTCTCAGACATCACCGACGTCAGAACCTACCGAGGCGCTAACATCGACTCGGACCACTACCTAGTGATGGTTAAGATGCACCCAAAACTCTCTGTAGTGAACAACTTTCGGTACCGGCGCCCGCCACAGTACAATCTCGCGCGACTGAAGCAACCTGACGTCACCGCAACCTACGCGCAATCGCTCGAAACTGCGCTGCCGGAAGAGGGCCAGCTTGACGAAATCCATCTCGAGGACTGTTGGAACACCGTGAAAACAGCTATCAGCAGCATAACGGAGAACGTCTAAGGTTATGGGGAACGAAGCCGACTGAACGAGTTGTTCGACGAGGAAGAACGCAGCGCGGGCACTTATGCTGCGTCAAGCTACCCGTCATAGTGTGGAACGATACAGACAGAAGCGGCGACAGCAGACCCAACTCTTCCGGGAACTAAAACAGCTGCACCAGTCACATGATACGCGAAAGTTTTACCAGAAACTCAACGCATCCCGCAAAGGCTTCGTGCCGCGAGCCGAAATGTGTCGGGATAAGGATGGGAGAATCCTGACGGACGATCGTGAGGTGACCGAAAGGTGGAAGCAGCACTTCGATGAACATCTGAATGGAGTACAGGAAGAGGACCAAGACAGTGATGGAAGAGACGTAGTCGATGCAGTAAGTGACGGAGGTGTGTCACCCCCGACGATAAGTGAAGTTAAGGATGCCATCAAGCAGCTGAAGAACAACAAATCGGTTGGAAGGGATGGAATCGAAGCAGAACTTATCAAGATGGGCCCGAACAAGTTGGCAAATTGCCTGCATTGACTGAAGGAGTGGAAGGATGGGGTTATCTGTCCAATCTATAAGAAAGGCGACAAGCTGTACTGTGAAAACTATCGTGCGATCACTGGTCTTATTGCCGCCTGTAAAGTATTATCCCAAATCATCTTCCAGCGACTGTCACCACTAGCAAATAGATTTGTGGGAAGTAGTCAGGCCAGTTTCATCGAAGGACGGTCTACAACGGACCAAATCTTCACTTTGTGGCAGATCCTCCAAAAGTGCCGTGAATATAGAGTCCCAACGCATCATCTATTCATCGACTTCAAAGCTGCATATGATACAATTAACCGATATGAGCTATGGAAGATCATGGACGAGAACAGCTTCCCGGGGAAGCTGACCCGACTTATCAAGGCTACGATGGATAAAACCCAGTGCTGTGGGAGGATTTCGGGTGTATTATCGAGTTCATTTGAATCCCGCAGGGGGCTTCGTCAAGGTGATGGTCTCTCTTGCCTCCTGTTCAACATCGCTCTTGAAAGTGCGGCACGATTTGCAACAGATCCGGTAAATTTATCTGCTTTGCCGATGACGCTATAACGGCGCTATAACCATAAGCCGTTTAGGGCTAGGACTATAGTTAATGCTTAGTCTCAACCGTTTGGAGAAAAAATGGAGCATCACTTAACCTTCTTAGACTCGATGATCCAAACGACCATGTAAATAAGTTTTTGTTCTGTACACCAAACAGGGTATTCTGTTTAAATATGCTCTCCGACTATTCATTTCTCTTTTCCTTCGATAGTTACTGAAGGTTACGTTGTTTCTCCGTGTCTTCTTAAGGTAGATACTGAATCCTTCCTATCTCCAACGGTAGCGTAGATGTGGCCAGGTGAGCGCTCGGGGAGTGTATTTTTGGAGATTATTGCGTGAAGAAACGTATCAGTAACTGGTTCCGTTTCATGCTGACATGCAATATCTTCGACGAACTATTCCTCATTGTAAACGTCAATGCTAATGCTAATGCTAATGCTCATGCTTATGCTAAAGCACTAGAACGTTGTGCGTAATGATCAAGGTTCCCTTTTCATTATTTTTTTCAAGCTTGATGGAAATTCTTATGGACTAACCCAACATAGAGGAATGAGCAAAATTGACCGCCCGAGGTTGCTATTTTCTTATTCCAAGATCTGCTGTTATTAAATAGAGAGCCAACAGATGATGCTTGTGACTAGCATACATCCTCAATGTGTAAAAACTGGTGATCCGTTTTGGTAAACGGTTTGCTGAATTCAACTGACGTCGGCAGCGATTCAGATATTTAACCTTCCTCTGGTATTGAAAAAAAAGCTGACACATAAGACATTAGGGTCAATATTGATCCGGATTTCAACCTGAAATCCTGAATTAATGAAATTTCAACCTAGACATAATGTTAATATCCCATTTAGAAGGTTATGGTCTCAAAAATGCATTGGTGGTATAAAAATCTGGTTCCAGTAACATTAACCACCGGGAATCTGCTACAAAAGGAAGGTGGTTTTAATTTGATGTGTGAATAGTTACCCAGTGCTTAACAAATAGTCTTTTGATATAATCATATTAGTTCCAAATTATGCTGCAGAGATGGCACTGGAGTCTATCTTTGGCAAATGAAGCTCTAGAGAGTAGCCGTCTTCGGCAAAATTGTTTGGAATATAAAATCTAGGTATTCATTTGAGGTTATCAAATTGTTCCAGATTTTGCCGTAGAGATGGCCCTGCAGTTGAAAGTTAAGTTACAATTTCGTAATTATACGAAGGGTTGAAATCCTGGTCAATATTGACCCTAATGTCTAATGTGTCACTTTTTTGTACAACCTAACCTTAAACTGATTTATGAAGAAATATTGTAAGGCAATAATGAAGAAAATATTAAAAGCCAGAACATTTCAGCCGGATTGGTTTAAAAATAAAAAAAGACAGCGAACATTGTAGTTGAGCCATGGGCCAGAGTTGACCCCAATATCTCAGGAATGTGAACTCTGTTCATGGTTTACTCTCTATACAGAGATGCATATCAAAGTTATGCAAATGTTTTCACTGATTTAAACGAACAGTAATGATGCTGTGGAGGCCCTCACAAGTGTGGGTTGTAAATATAATTGGTATACAAAGTTTGAGTACCACTTTAATAACTAGTAACAAAAATATTCACAAATAATTCGAAGCGGAATGGAAGTTATTCGTTATGGAATCTCTCTCTCTCTTCCTCTCTCTCTCTCTCTCTCTCTCTCTCTCTCTCTCTCTCTTTCTCTATGCTCTCTCTCTTTCTCTTTTTCGCTGCTCAACTTATGATTCACTTGATTAATAATGAATGCGGAAATTTCGTGGGAGGTTGCTCAAACCATGCTTGATTCATGGGTTCATTCGGATAAACAATCTACAGAGTTCATTTGTTACATTTCAATGCGACTGTGAATGATCGATTCAAACCGTGCACGCGAACGACTTTTTCGATCTTTGTTCCACACTCCTCATTAGCGTGGATCTTCATTCCATTTATTGCATGGATCATTTAGCGCCATTAACCCTTATGTGATCGACAAAAAAAAACACCTTTAAGTGATCGACAGGGTACCCACCAAATACAAAAGATTATAACTCTGGCTATTATTGACCGATTTTAATTCTTTTGGCACCGTTAGATTCCAAAACTTATTGGCTTCAGAGACATTATCAGCAATAACAATTTGAATTCATCTGGTTCCCGTAAATCCGGGTTACCGGGGCTGTGGTCGGGTACGGAATTTGGAAACAACTATTAAATTTCCGGAAATTGATGTCAAAATCCATTGAATAATTCCAAGAAACCATTCCTATTCCATTGTGGGCAATATGCCGACTTGTTCCTGCAACGGCCATTCTAAAACAGGTTCCCGTGGGGCCACGAGTGGCCATGAACATATTTAAAAAGAAACCCTTGGCAATATGGGTATCAAAACTCATTTAATTTCGCCAGTAGGATATTTCTCAACATTTTGTAGCTATCGGATGATTTGTCCTCGGAACGGTCAATCCGGAACAGGTTCTTATGGGGCCCCGATTGGCCATGAACATTATCAGTAGAACCCCCTGGCAATATTGGTATCAAAATTCATGAAATTTCACCAGTAGGATATTTCTCAACATTTTGCAGCAATCTGATGATTTGTCCTTGGACCGGTCAATCCGGAACAGGTTCCCGTGGGGCCTCGAGTGGCCATGAACATTTTCAGTAGAAACCCTTGGCAATATGGGTATCAAAATTCATGAAATTTCGCCAGTAGGCTATTTATCAACGTTTTGTGGCAATCTGATGATTTGTCCTCGGACCTGTTTCACCGGTACACCGGTTGGCTTCAACTTGCCGTGAGGCCTCGAGTGGCCATGGACAAAACTGGCCACACCACGTTGAGAAACGTTGGAATTTTGATAACCACATTGTCAAGGTTTCCTTCTTAAAATGTTCATAAACATTCGAGACCTGCGGGAACCTGTTCCGGATTGACAGGTCTTAGGATAAATCATCAGATAGCCACAAAAAACTTTGAGAAATATCCTACTGGGGAAATTTCATGAATTTTGATACTCATATTGACAGGATTTTTACTGAAAATGTTCATGGCCACTCGAGGCCCCACGGGAACCTGTTCCGGAATACCGGTCTGGGGACAAATCATCAGATTGCCACTAAACGTTAAGAAATAGCCTACTGGCGAAATTTCATGAATTTTGATACCCATATTGCCAGGGGTTTCTACTAAAAATGTTCATGGCCACTCGAGGCCCCACGCCAACCTGGGCTGCAAAATGGTGAGTCGACAGCTGTGATGGAGCGTGCGTCCCCGCAACATAGCTCTGGTCCTCACAAGTTCCTACCTCATGCTTCCACGGGTCAACAGATGACAAAGACCGCCAGCTAAGGGTTGCGTACTTAGCTGGTAGTGCAGCCTGGGCACTGTTGTCCTTCTGACTTCAGCCTAAGTAGCCTAAGGCAGTCGAAGGATTTGTTGACTGGACAAGGGTTCGTGGAGTCGCCAGTCCCTTGTCATGCGAAGACACGCGGCCTTCTGGCCGTAGTCTTCCGAAGGTCCTCACTGAGATCGGCTGACCCTGCTACAAGAAGCCATCACGTAGGCTATTCTCTCAGAACAACCTGCTGAAAATAGTCCTGCAGCCAAAGGTAATCCTTGCACTGATGGTGGGTTCTTATTACACATCACATCACATCACATCACTCGAGGCCCCACGCCAACCTGTTCCGGAAAAACCGGTCCGAGAACAAATCATCATATGGTTGAGAAATATCCTACTGGCGAAATTTCAGGAATTTTGATACCCATATTGCCAGGCGTTTCTACTGAAAATGTTCACGGCTACTGGAGGCCCCACAGGAACCTGTTACAGAATGGCCGTTCCAGGAACAAGTTGGCATATGTCCCACAATAGGATAGAAATAGTTTTGAGAAGTTATTCCTAACATTCTGACATGCATTCTTGCAAATTCAATAGATGTTCCGATATTGTCTCTGCGTACAGGAACACAGCCCCGGTAACCCGGATTTACGGGAACCAGATGAATTCAAATGGTCATTGCCTATAATGTCTATAAAGCTAATGAGTTTTGGAATCTAACGGTGCCAAAAGAATAATAATCGGTCAATAAAAGCCAGAGTTATGATCATATGAATTTGATGGGTACCCGGGTACTCTGTCGATCACTTAAGGGTAAGAAATCGTGGTCCCCCCTTCGGCACTCCTTGCTACTATACGAAACGTTTTTATGTAAAAAGTTGCCTTCCATCTATAATTAAGATGTCACTAAATTTCAGCTTCCTAGTTTAAAATAAACTATGAAATTTAGTAATGTAAAACATGAAAAGGTACCGGGTACCTCATGTCGATCACATAAGGGTTAAACAATATTTTAGTGATATAGGGTAACGACTTGCACTCGAGACCCTATTCAGCACGGTTAACGTTAACTATAACGCTCATTTTTTGCAGTATGGTGCTCCATCTAGTGAAGCACCATACTACAAAAACGAGCGTTGTAGGTTAACGTTAACCCCGTGCTTGGAATAGGGTCTCGGGGTGCTTAAGTCGTTACCTACCCTAATATATACCGCGCTACGGCCGATAACAAAACGGGTTAACTCCATACACTGCCCAGGTGAACAATAAGCATTAGCAGATGCAGTAATTCAACGCTTAATATGCTTTTCAGATGCTACAAGCATTATATTAGCATAACATCAGCATCTTGAATGCTATCTGTTGTAAAGCTGGATTTCAAATACTTTTAAACGATTTTGCATGTAATAAGCATTTTGAACCATAAAGACGCTTTGGAACTACTTATGAAAGCACATTTATGGATATTTTTTTAGTTGCTTGTTTTTCGATGATAAAATAGGATACAGTTACGAGGTGCGACCCCATCGTAGTGGTTAACATCCATACTTTTCACGCCAAAGTTACGAATTCAAATCTTACCATGAGAAAAATTATGAAAATACCCAAAGAGGTGTTTAAGTGACTACGACGGAAGCTCGAGGCTGAAAATCTCGATAATTAAGAAACAACAAACAAAACAAGGATACAATTGAACCTTATTAGTACCCTAATCTAGTTGAATCCACCGAATTCTAACCTTCAAAACTGCGAAGCATTCCGCATCATTTAGGAGGCGATTCAAAGTTCTGACATTAATGTAACCTTCCGAGCACTCCGGTTTCGCATTTGTGCAACCCATTTCAAAATGATGCCTCGAGCCCATTACTGAAATTCCTGCAGATATATCCAAACCTCGAGGCACCAGCAAGAAGACTGCTCCATTAAAAAAAAATATTGTCGCCAATAAATGTCTACTTAAAATGATAAACAGTATCATTAATTCCTGCACGTCCTCACGCACTTACTCACACACAACACTCACAAGAAAGCGCTTCTTGTTCCTTGGAAGCACTTCAGAGCTTTGAGGAAAAAATCCTCTCCTTCCGACTGCTACACTGCAGGCAAAGAAGCCGAGCAGGAATGGCCGTTTCAACACATCTTCGTCTTCACCATCCTATGGCCCGTTTTAATTTATGAATCGAAATTTTTGTTCTATCCACTTTATAAGCAGCAATAGGCAAGTTCATTGGAGGCGAATTTTGAAATTTAGGTCGATACGCGATGACTCTGCGAAGCGAAAACAGTTGCCATCTGTAAGCTGCAATTGACACTAGCGATGACATTTCGGCATTAATCTGTGTCAGTGCAACCCATCCTATGCCAACGACGATGGCGACGACGACGACGAGGGTGACAACTTGCGCTACACAGCAGCACTAATCATCGGTAGCCTGCTTTGATCTTCTGCGAGAGGACTTATGAATTGGAAAGATTGGCATCTTTCGGCACCAGAATGGACAGTTGAACCGTTGAACTCAATTGATGCGATGGCGGCCGGCGGTGGTGGCAGTTTAGATTCAACTAGGATTGGCCACAGGGTTCAATAAGCAAATTCTATCGACTTACTCTAAACAGAAAGGTCCGGGTAATTACGCGGAAGGCAATTCTTCGAGGGTGATTGATTACCGTGTAATTGATCTAGATTTTTGACAACCCACGATGGCAGGTCAACGATTCGTTCGGAAGTGAAGGTCGCAGGCTCGGTAGGTGATTTATTGTTTGGCGGTAGTTGACGTCATGTTTCGGGGCGATTTAGAACTTAAGTCGATCAAATGGGATTAGAGTAATAGGCAATGGCAGATTTCAATCTCGTATAGGTTGTGACTTAAGCTGTCGGTTCTGGCAGAGCATAGTGTGTTTTTTGGAGTCGTGTCGAGGGGATTGTTGTCGAAATGATAATGGACATACCAGTAGTCGTTTTTGTCGTGTTGCACTATGGTACGAATGGACAAATTTCGCGATAAAAATCGATAACTCGAAAACCATTAACTTTAGACAGATGATGTCTTTGGGAGATTTTATTTAAAAAAATAGATCTATCCTTCGGTTTGAGTGGTGACTAGGGTAGCCCTTTTCTGTTCTCATCTACGTATCGTTTTATAACAGTTTTTCTGACTTTCCTTAGGGTGGGATTTAAAAAACAGCATTTTTGCTGTAACTTTTTAATTTCAATTTAAATTTGAAAACTTTGCAGAAATGACTTTAGGGTATAATATGACGTACATTTTGAATACACATGATAGTTACCAGTTATTATAACAAAAAAGTTGTAGGAGTTGAAGTGTAAAAAAAATACTTTTTTGCATGGTAACGTATTCCCTTATTTGCAAATATTTGCAAACATCGAGTACGTGAACTGAAAGTACAAACTTCCATCCATAAGATCTTTGTAAAATGGTTTGTCCCCTTAAGGAGAAAAGCTCGTTTAAAATTGGTATTTAGTTTTGCATTTTTTCTACATAATTTTCGATCAGCAGCATCAACAATTACCATCAAAGAGCGTAAAAACGCGAGTTTTCTTATGAAAATATTTATATTTCTATAATAACCCATCTCCGTTTATTTATTCTCATATATATCACAGACAAACAGACAAAACACATTGAAAATTTTGTATTACAAATCATCGTCATTTAAAAAAACTAACGCCATCTGTAACTAGAAATTAAAAGAAAAATTAGTATTTGCCATTTAATTCCAACTACCTTTGCTTATCTTGACAGATACACGTATTTCGTCTGCAATGTGCAGATTTCTTCAGTGTCTCGTACTAATAACTCGACTTCAGTTACAAGAATTAAATGGAAAATACTAATTTTTCTTCTAATTTCTAGTTACAGGTATTCCACTTAAACAGCTCAAACCCTCTAGGATTAACGCCATGAGCAAACTGTGATAGATGATTAAGCTGAACAGATGGCAGTAGTCTGTTAACGTCAAACGTAAGAAAATTGGCTATGCGTACTACCTGTGGTGATATTATTAACTAAGAAACATTTGAACTGACCGTTTAATGAGTAATCGATGAAGAAACTGCAAGTGTTTTGTATGTTTGTCTGTGTTAACAGTTTTAATTTGTTTGCTTACATTTAGAGGTTCCAACTCCAGGATATCCTGGACAAAAATCCCGGGAAAAATTGGGATTTCCTGAATCCTGGGATAAGATAAGGACACACATTTCTTACATATTTCATCGCTTTGATACTTTCTAATAAATTTCAATTAATAACCCATACAACGCTAACCATATATACGCTAACAATATAACCCATACAACGCTAACATACATATTTACATATTTACGCATTTTTGCCTACACATTTAACTAACACACACGCGCGCGCGCCAATACGACGCAAGCTGTCATTTCCATTCAAAACATTGCTTTCATTTACGGATTACTGCTTTTGTGTTCATCTACGTATCGTTTTATAACAGTTTTTCTGACTTTCCTTAGGGTGAGATTTAAAAAACAGCATTTTTGCTGTAACTTTTTAATTTCAATTTAAATTTGAAAACTTTGCAGAAATGACTTTAGGGTATAATATGACGTACATTTTGAATACACATGATAGTTACCAGTTATTATAACAAAAAAGTTGTAGGAGTTGAAGTGTAAAAAAAATACTTTTTTGCATGGTAACGTATTCCCTTATTTGCAAATATTTGCAAACATCGAGTACGTGAACTGAAAGTACAAACTTCCATCCATAAGATCTTTGTAAAATGGTTTGTCCCCTTAAGGAGAAAAGCTCGTTTAAAATTGGTATTTAGTTTTGCATTTTTTCTACATAATTTTCGATCAGCAGCATCAACAATTACCATCAAAGAGCGTAAAAACGCGAGTTTTCTTATGAAAATATTTATATTTCTATATTAACCCATCTCCGTTTATTTATTCTCATATATATAACAGACAAACAGACAAAACACATTGAAAATTTTGTATTACAAATCATCGTCATTTAAAAAAAACTAACGCCATCTGTAACTAGAAATTAAAAGAAAAATTAGTATTTGCCATTTAATTCCAACTACCTTTGCTTATCTTGACAGATACGCGTATTTCGTCTACAATGTGCAGACTTCTTCAGTGTCTCGTACTAATAACTCGACTTCAGTTACAAGAATTAAATGGAAAATACTAATTTTTCTTCTAATTTCTAGTTACAGGTATTCCACTTAAACAGCTCAAACCCTCTAGGATTAACGCCATGAGCAAACTGTGATAGATGATTAAGCTGAACTGATGGCAGTAGTCTGTTAACGTCAAACGTAAGAAAATTGACGATACGTACTACCTGTGGCGATACTATTAACTAAGATACATTTGAACTGACCGTTTAATGAGTAATCGATGAAGAAACTGCAAGTGTTTTGTATGTTTGTCTGTGTTAACAGTTTTAATTTGTTTGCTTACATTTAGAGGTTCTAACCCAGGATATCCCGGGACAAAAAATCCCGGGAAAAAATTGGGATTTCACGAATCCTGGGATAAGATAAGGACACACATTTCTTACATATTTCTTCGCTTTGATACTTTCTAATAAATTTCAATTAATAACCCATACAACGCTAACCATATATACGCTAACAATATAACCCATACAACGCTAACATACATATTTACATATTTACGCATTTTTGCCTACACATTTAACTAACACACACGCGCGCGCGCCAATACGACGCAAGCTGTCATTTCCATTCAAAACATTGCTTTCATTTACGGATTACTGCTTTTGTGTTCATTGAATAATTTCGGATTGCCGTTTCATCAAAGTAAGTAGTAATACAAGCCTTGAGGTGCCGCCACACCGTGCTTGAAATCTATCCTATTGTTCACTATGATATAGCCATTATAGGTATCTAAATCATAGTTCTATGAGATTCGAGAAGCGGTTTTACAAAAATTTGAGCTTTGAGGTAATAGTAGCTATGTAGAAAAAAATTGTACCGTAGCGCTATCGCTGAACATTTTCCGGTGTACACACGATGGATTTTCTTTGTGGTCGCTGATATTCAGTTGCGAATTTAAAAAGATATATTTCGGAAGTAATCATGAGCACATTCGATAGCTATGGACAGAGAATGAAAAAAATGCTGCATTTGCTAGGTTATGAAGATCCGGATTACTATTTCAAGGAAGTTCTTCAGAGAAGTTATTGGAAGTTCTTTAGAGAAATTCGGGAAAGTTTTTTGAAGGTGTTCAGAGAAATTCTAAAGAGAAGTTAAGGCAAGATCTTTAGTGAAATTAGTGGAGCTTCATTAGAGAAGTTAAGGGAAGTTCTAAAGAAAAATACAGGAAAGTTTTTAAGAAGAGCTCAGTGAAGTCCTTCGGAGAACTTTGGGGAAGTTCTTCAGAGAACTTCGGGGTATTTCTTCAGAGAAGTTCAGGGAAGTTCTTCAGAGAATTCCAGGGAGTTTCTTCAATGCAATTTTAGAGAATTTCTTCAGAGGTATTTCAAAAAAGTTCATCAGAGAAGTTCTTCAGGGGAACTTTAGGGAAGTTCTTCACAGAAGTTCAGGGAACTTCTTCAGAGAACTTCGAAGATGTTGAACTTACAGGAGTTCAGAGAAAGTTCTTCAGAGAATTTCGGAGAACTTCTGTAAGTTCTGCAGAGAACATCGGGGAAGTTCTTCGGAGGACTTCAGATAATTCTTCAACGATGTTCTGGAAAATTCTTCAAGGAATTTCAGGAAAGCAATTTCAGATAAGCTCTTCATAGAAACTTCAGGGAAGCTCTTCCGTTAAATTCAGTGAAGTTCTTCAGAGATCTCCGGGGGAGTTTTTCAGAAAACTTCTTGGAATTTCTTCAGAGAAGTTCAGGAAAGGTCTTCTGGGAAGGTCAGGGAAGTTTTTTTGAAAAGTTCATTGGTTTCAAATTATTCGTATGTACCGGTTCTTACAGCAGCAAAAATGGAATGAAATTGAAATGACAGGCTGTCAATGTCACGTAATTTTGAAAAAAAGTGGCAATTTTGCAATTGTGTAGGAGCGTTAGACGGGGAGCATGTTAGTATAAAAGCCCCTGCAAAGAGCGTCAGTGATTATTTAAATTATAAAAAGTTCAGTATCATTCTAATGGCTATGGTTCAGTATCATTCTTACGACTATTCTAATGGAATCTTATGCAGAATCAGGTTGTATGGCTCATCTGACGTGAGGACGATCAGCTGCTTTTAAAAGATTCTCAAAATTATTATCTCTTCATAGGCTTGCTGAAATTTGTTATTCCAGCCAACGAATGATTGTTATACAAAGCAGTCTTCAGCCCATAACTTCTCCAGCCTCGTTACTGTTGCTGAGCTGGCCGGTTTACCCAGAATAGTGGCCCGATTTTGTGGTTTTGTAAGTTCCGTGATATCGGACACGATTTCGACGCAGTTCAAGATAAGCTCCATCTCATCATATGATGACTTTTTACGCTTAAAATTGCGCACTGCTGGATTTGGTTTCGATCCACTCGCATTTTCAAGTTTCAAAACGGATGATTGTACATTGAAGTCAGGGATCAAAATCAAAGGATAAACATCGGAACTGGTAGAATCGCAACATCCTCTTAACGTGGTCATTTTTAAAATTCTTAGAACTTAACTAGGAATCAAAATCCCCTGGTCAAGATCTTTTTCGGATGAGGGATTGCTAAGCAGAATAATACACTCAACAGGGGAAGGGGCCTTGAACTACCATAGAAACATTTCTTGCCTCCAAAAACCTCCACATTCCCAATTTGGTTCCATTTGCTTGATTAGTTCCCGAGTAATGCAGAAATTTGTGTTTCATTTGTATGGAAGCCCCTCCTCCTCCTTTCCAGAAGGCGAAGGAGTCCAAACCACCTTAGAAACATTTATCTTCTTGAGTTATGCAGAAATTTGTGTTCCATTTGTTTGCGAGCCCCCCCCCCTCCTCCTCATATGGCGGAAGAGTCTCAAATCACCATAGAAACATTTCTTTCCTTCTAAAACTTCCACATGCCAAATTTGGTTCCATTTCCCTGATTTGTTCTCGAGTTATGCATGGATTTGCGTTTGATTTGTAAGGGATCCCCCTCTTTCAGAAATGAGAGGGGTCTCAAATCAACAAGAACCAGTTTTTTGTCTTCAAAAACCACCACATACTAAATTTGGTTCCATATGCTTGATGAGTTCCTGAGTTTTGCCGGACTTTTGCATTTTATTTATTTTATTTTTTTTTATGAAAAGGAGGGTTCTCAAGCTACGATAGAAACTTTCCTTGCCTTAAAAAACTCACACATGCTAAATTTGGTTTCTTTTGCTTGATTAGTTCTCGAGCTATGTAGAAATTAGTGTTTCATTTGTATGGGATCGCCCCTTTCCAGAGTAGGGGGGGATCTTTTACTATCATAAGAACCTTTTTTAACCCCAAAAATCCCTGCATACCCAATTTCACGCGAATCGGTTCAGTAGTTTTTGAGTCTATTGGGTTCAGACAGACTGGGTCGAGTTATTAGTACGAGACACTGAAGAAGTCTGCACATTGTAGACGAAATACGCGTATCTGTCGAAGATAAGCAAAGGTAGTTGGAATTAAATGGAGATTACTAATATTTCTTCTAATTTATAGTAATCAAAAAATTGTTTCACTTTACTGCCTTTGGATCATTAAACTACACCAAAAATGCTAGCCAACACAAATGTTTACCTTTTGATATCGATGGGAAATTTTAAATATGTCAACACTTTCGAACATTGAAACCTGGAAGAGCAAATGAAGTGTATTGACTCCAAAAGAAAATGAAAATTGAAGAATAGTAAAAAAATGAGGTTAACACTTGTCCGCGCGATAGTGTTGTCGCTGTGAATGTCAAAAGTGGCGCTGTTCCATCTTACAAGCCTTTCCTCTACGCATGAATTTTTTTCTTACACTTAACGTTAACACACTACCGCCATCTTTTCAGCTTTATCATCCATTACAGTGTGCTCAACAGATGGCGCAGGTGTGTTTGTGACGATGATTTGTAATACATGATGTTCGATGTGTTTTGTCTGTTTGTCTGTGATATAAATGTTAATAAGTAAACGGAGATGGGTTAATATAAAGATATAAATATTTTCATGAAAAACTCGCATTGCCAAGCTCTTTGATGGTAACTGTTGATGCTGCTGATCGAAAATTATGCAGAAAAAAAATGCAAAACTACCAATTTTAAAATGAGTTTTTCTCCTTAAGGGGACAAACTATTTTGCAATGATCTTGTAGATGGAAGTTTGTACTTTCAGTTCACGTACTCTGTGTTTACAAATTTTTGCAAATAAGGAAATACGATACCATGCTAAAACGTATTTTTTTTTACACTTCAACTCCTACAACTTTTTTGCTAGAACAACTAGCAGCTCTCTTGTATATTCAAAATATGCGTCATTTTGCACTCTGAAAGTCATCCGTGCAAAGTTTTCAAATTCAAATTGAAATAAAAAAGTTACAGCAAAAAAGCTGTTTTTTTAAGTCCCACCCTAAGAAAAGTCAGGAAAACTGTTATAAAATTATATGTACACGGTGCGGCAGAAAATAATGCGAAAATGTTCAAACTTGAGTATCGGGTTAATTTGTGTAGCTAGTGACTAATTTCTTTCGAAAGTGTATTTGTTTATGTTTACTTTCAAGAGCTGCATCCAAGCATTCTATTTGATTTATTGCAAATTCGTCAATTTGTTCGCGAAAGAAGTGATCACTAGTTTGTTGCTCGCCCAGAAGAAGTCGAAAGAGATTGCCAAGGTGGTAGGGTGCCATTTGGCAACAGTTTACTGCGTAGAGAAGTCCCTGCAGAATGGTCCTAAGCAGCGCCGAACGTGATCAAATCGATCCGTGCAAAAATTGCTCGCAACGGTGAGTTCCATAAGAAAACTTGCAAAGGAAGCCAGTATTTCGGAGAAATCCATGCGGAGAATCATCAAAGAAGACCTGCATGCATATACCAGAGCCAGAGTGAAACGCCACTTAATTGCGGTCCGGATCAAGGAACTACGAGTGACTCGTTCCAAAAAATTGCTTTCCTTGTTGAGGAAGGAAAACATGATAATCCTGTTGTCCGACGAAAAGCTTTTCAGCCTCGATGCTGTGGCCAACAGCCGCACGGATCGGTTCATTTGACCGCAAAAAATGGAGAACGTTCCGGAAAAAGTAAAATTTATATTTCAAACCAAACATCCGGCTGGTGTCATGGTGTTTGGCTTGGTGGCGTCCAACGGTTTGAAAATGTCACCTGTTTTCATTGATGCTGGAGTTAAAATCAATACCGAAGTGTATATTGGTATTTTAAAGGACCAAATGCTTCCCTGGATGGAGGCCAAGTTCTCCAATGACCAAAACGTTGTCCTACAGCAGGATGGAGCACCGTGTCACACGTTCAATCGAACCCAGCAATGGTTGAACGATAACATGAAGTTTTGGCCGAAGGATTTGTGGCCCCCTAGCAGTCCAGATCTTAATCCGTTGGATTATTCGATTTGGGCATATGTTGAAGCACGAGCCTGCAAAACATCACACCCTAGTGTGAAAACCCTGAAGTCAACCATAACACGCCCATGGCAGTCAATGTCGGAGGACTACGTCCGAAAGGCATGCCTGGCTTCCGGCGACGGCTCGAGGATGTTATTATTAAATATGGAGGACACATTGAATGAATTTGTTTCAAAGGACTTTATGAAGATAACTGCACTCGAAAATGTTGATATTATTGCTTGAATTAGTTGAAAATGGAATTTGAAAGAAATAGAATAAATTTTCGCATTATTTTCTGCCGCACCTTGTAGATGAGATAGAAGTTAAAAAATTTCAGCAAAGTGAAAAAAATATGTACAATTTTGTTGAAGCAAACAATCCTCTAAATCATAAGATTAAAAAGTTGAAATCTATATTTTGACCAGAAAAGGACCACCCTAGTTACCACTCAAACCAAAAGATAGATCTAGTTTTTTAAAGGAAATTTTCCAAAGACATCATCTGTCTAAAGTTAATGGCTTTCGAGTTATCGATTTTTGTCGCAAAATTCGTCCATTTACCATAGTGTGATGATGGGATTGTCAGTAGTACACGCAAATTCAGTTAACGAGATATCTGCGTAATTCAACAAAAAATTCGTTTCGAGAAAATCTCGGTAGAATCAGAGCCGGCAAGTGTGCCAAGCCCATAATCAAGTTAAACGATCTCGTGAGGGTCACGTTTCGCCCAACTTCACAAAGGTCACAATTTCCCAATTAACACCGATTAAGATCTCGTGTGATTTTCTCTCGCCTTTGCTGGTAGAAACTATCTTCCACAGAGACACAACGGCAGACAGTCGGATAATTGCATCCGAATGGAAAAACGTCCTTGTCCACGCAGCTCAGCCCAACCTGCAGCAATCATTCGCCATCATTGGTAGGATTAAAGGCCCCCATTTTACGGTGTAAATATAATTCTCATATTTTGGTGCAATTGGCTCCATGACCGTCGTCGTCGTCGTCCAATAACCATATCCCGGTTCACAGAGCGAGAGATTTGCCTACAGTTTTGCGGCGTGAAAGAAAATCGCATTCACGCAATACCACTTACGATAGGCCAGGCAGGCGATTTTTGTTTAAACGCCGCAATTCGAAACGCAGTAGCCTGACGAGAACCATTCTCGCATAAAATGGGCAATTTGGGAAGAAAAATCTACAATAATTTTTATTTTTACTGCTGTAGGTTTTACTACATTTGTTTGCAGAAAATTTGCTACTGGAATTTTTAGCCCTCGTTACATCGAGACTATCAACTCGGTCGTGAACCGACTTCGGCGGAATTTTATTGCATATGGATTTAAAAGCCTGAATGCTGAAGGAAGCTTGATTTGCGGTTTGTTGCCACGGAGATAAAACAGCAAGTGCCTGCCCTGATTCGATTCTCCGGAGTAAGCACATGCATTATTTTATCACGCTTGGCATCGGATAAAAACATTGATTCCATTAAAATTGTTCTATTAACGGCAAACAATTCGCTCCGAAAGCGGCTTATAACCAGCTATTAATCCAAACACAATGAACCTCTATTAGCCTTTTATACAACCTGTGTGCGGTGAGCTGCAGATAATCTTGCGTCCGATTCTGATGGAAGGCGAGGAAAATGAATTACGTTTATCTCGTCCCGATCCTACTGAAACTGGCGCTGCTATGGTTGGCTGGGACCTGCTACTCTCCGACGAGGGTGGTACAAGACATTAGTAAATACCAACTTTTACACTATCGCACTGACCCATTATGTTTTGTGTTTTCATTCAGAGCGCGATTTTTTGTTTTTCCTGCTCCACCTCGGTTGAAATGTCGCACAAAGTAGCTGCAACCCGCGATTCGGTGTTCTAAGGTTTTTTTTCTTTCGCTGGCGTCCCGTTCCTACAAGTGGTCCATTTTAAATCATACCACCACCTCACCGAGAGGCATTCTGTGCCATTTTTCACAACTGTATGCAAAAAATGCAAACCAACATGTAACCGAGCACCATTCGTTAGCCTTTGCTAATCAAGATTCGTATTGTGAAATTTTCGTCGTTTGCCATTTTGGAATTGTTGAGTCGAGCATTTGGTGTCGAAGTCGATTTGCCGAACAGACCGGGAATCAACGACGGTAGACGTTAAGTGCCACTGAATGGCACCTTTAGGTTGCGCGGCCGGAACATGGGAGAACAAGTCGAATTCAAGAATTACGAGTGCATTGCAGTGCATTCAGGTTGGTGCTAGCAATGTTATTTGTGATTTGTTGCCTGTGTTTGGTGTTTTGAAGTGCAGGCGATTTCCTCATTCAGTTCCTGATTTGGTGGATTTCCCACGAGAATCAGTGGGAACTCGATGCAGGGCGGTGAATTGCACTGAAAGCGTGAAGTGTTTGTCACTTTAAAAAATAATGTTGAGGTTGAAAAATGCGTTTTGTGTTTCATAGATAACTGCAACATGTATGCATTGGTAGGTTTTAGGCTTACTAGGGTGCCAATGAAAATGATGAAAAGCAAAGAAAGCCTTGCCAGCGGTTGGACGTGTTTTTTTTCTATCCGCTGTCATTTTGGTTCATAATTTCCAAGAAGTTTTCAACGTTTGTTAAATTCATCATTGAAAATAAAGTACATAAACGATAAACATGCTCCGGAGTATAGTGCCACAACTGCGTTTCGCTTTGGGGATTAAAACTGCCTTGTTTTATTTGTGGCGTTACGCCACACATTTATCAGTTACCAAACAAAAATGGATTTAATTTGCCAAAAATCTTAAGTCTAATAGACGAAAATGAAAAATTTGAAAGATTAGACAGTTTTAACACATTTATTTCCAGGGACGAATTCAAGCTGATAACTTACAAGACATGACGTAGAGATAGGTTGAGGGAACACAAAAGGATGTGTGCAGAATACTTATACTGTCAATGCAAATTGAAATGCTTTTTGATGCCCGCTTTAATTACAAAGATCTAGTTCAAATAACCATCAGAAAAATCATGATGTGGCTTTAAGGCCTGTACTCTAAAAAAATGCACCGGACAAAAGTGTTCGCCAAATATTTATTTTTAGTCGGATTTTCTTGAAACTTTAAGGAAATAAAATAATACATAGAAATGTGGGTAACCCCGTCAGGGTGGGTAAGCCCGTCACCCCAACGGCTATACTAGAAAACCATTTTGTAGTATGTTTTTGACTATACCTATTATTAGTATTTATTATTTTAACCATTTCGAGACACATCATACCCACTGAGAACTGTCAAACTCGAAGAAAATAAACAAAACAAACGCAAGCGTCGTCGCAGTGATACCGGATGTAATTTTTCGATGGTAGATTTTAACGTCTTGTCAAATAATTAAGTACATAAATTTAATTCCATCGATCGCGTACTTTCATTTACACTGTATCTTACTGCTGAGATTCATTAAAAGGTAAGATCAATCAATTATTCTAGATTTACGGTGTAATTAAGAAAAAATGTGCCTTTGGGGTAAGCCCGTCACTCATCGGTGCGGGTAACACCGTCATGCTCTTTGGATCAGCGGATGTTTGTGAAACTACCTAACCATTTTTATCAGATCCCACGCAACTACAAACGGAACACACACTGCGGAAATTGGACCGATCAGCAGCTGATCCAGGCAAAGGACGCAGTGGATCGCGGGATTTCCGTGAATCGTGCTGCTAAGGCGTTTTTAATTTCAAGAACTACGTTGGCACTACGGAAAAGGTGGTGAAGTCGAAACTGGGGTCACGAGAAACGGGTTTCTCGCCGGAACAGGAAGCGGAATTCGTTTCTACAGCATTAGCGGAACAAGGAGAGACCGCTACCGTTGTCATGTGTATGTCAGCGAGTGGCCTTTATCTTCCGCCATTTGTCATCTACCCACGTACTCGAATGCATGATGGTCTCAAACACGGGGCACCATCGGGAACAAAATCCGCATGAAACCCTTCAGGATACATGACCGCTGAGATGTTCGATACATTTTCTGATCACTTTCTTGAGCATGCTCATGCTTTAGAATCTGATCCAATACTGCTTTTGGTGGATGGCCATTCATCACACACCAAAAACCTAGCAGTAACCGAGAAGGCTCGAAAGTATAACGTGGCCATACATTCGCTTCCACCGCATTGCAGCCGCCAACTCCAACCATTGGATGTCTCGTTTATGGCGCTGTTCAAAGCAAATTATTCCAATGCTGCCGAAGCATAGTTAACATCCAACCCAGGACACGTTATCGATCAGTACAATATCATGCAGATAATGAGATCTGCTTTTGAAAAAAAACATCGTGGCAGTCAACTGCAGTTAACGGTTTCAAAAAATGTGGATTATGGCCGTGTGACCGAGCCGTTTTCGACAAAAGCTCATTTACACCACCATTGGTCGCGGATTTGAAAAATACTGGAATGGACTCGGCTTCCCAGGAAAAGGATGCAGAAACATCGAAGGCAGCTGGAGCGGCCAACGGTAGCATGAATGAAAATGTGAAATCTGGTGAGTCGTCTTTCATGGTTCCACCAGATGATGTGTTGCCTCTACCAAAAAATGACAACAGTGCGTCCCACAAAAACAAAACGGCCAGCAGAGAAGGCTGAGGATATTACCTCCGATGATTATCGTCAGAGCTTTATCGATGCTAAGGCTACAAAGGACATCTCATTCATCAAGGAAGGTAAGAAGACACCTTCAAAAGGACCACAAAAGCGACAAAAGCGGCAAAAACTTACAAACGATTTGGAGGATGACCGATGCGGAAACTGCTTCTCGAATTCTTCAAACGGTGAAGGGTGGAGAATTTGTGTCTCATGCAAAAACTGGATTCATACGTAGTGCTATGATAATTCTGATTTGATTTGGATTTTCTGTTCTGAATATTTTTTGTATTATCAGTGAGATGTGAGCTTAGAGCATCACGTGGATTCGTAAAATGAATCGATTTTTAAGTAATTGAACTTAAAGTCGCTTATTAAAAGGAATAAAAGTTCCAAAGGAAAAAAAACAATGCTCGCCTTTTCTCACAAAAATTTCAAATCAAACCCACATCAAAAGTTTTTTGAAAATTTCCCTGATTGATAATAATAGACTTCTGGCAATACTGGGCTTGTCGCACATGTTTTAAACCTGAAGATTTTAGAGACTCCGGAATCTGTTCCATATAAAGGGCTGTCCATATACTACGTGCTAATCATGAGGGCTCAAGAATCAGAAAAAGAGATTACTCGTACAGATAAAAA
This sequence comes from Aedes japonicus, assembly GCA_034211315.2. NCBI lineage: Eukaryota > Metazoa > Arthropoda > Insecta > Diptera > Culicidae > Aedes > Aedes japonicus. The sequence continues at coordinate 237,258 of JASCZW010005280.1, read as the reverse complement.
AACATTTCAAACATAATTATGGCACATGGGTAGGTATGAATCACTCATTAGAGTGAAACACTCTAAAATATGTCTCTTTGGTATATGAATGACCCCTTGTGAAATGGCCAATGGAGATGGTTGATAAATCATCACAAGAGATCAAAAATATCTACATGTTCAAAATTAAATTTCGTTTGCAGAAATCTTCAAAACTGTTTTTATAAAAATGTATGCCGGTCTTACCCCATTGGGTGACGGACTTACCCCATGGGGGTGGCGGTCTTACCCGCACTGATTGAAAAACTTCAATATTTACCATGTTTGTTTTGCGTATGTTGTTTGACCGAAAACTCATATTTTGACACTTCCAACGCACAAATCGTATAAAGTAATACTCCATCAAAGATTATGCTAGGGGTACCTGTCATTTGAAGTATTACATTAATTTTAAAAAATCGCAATGCTTAAGGTGACGGGGCTACCACTTCCTCCCCTATGAATTACGTTTTGGCAAAGTTCCTTTATTCAATTTCCTTTCCATCGCTGAAAGCGCGCACCTTTCCCTTAAGACCCCTGATTACATTTTGTGCAATGGTAGAGCCGACCTTTTTGGTCACTTTCATCCATTTTTTCTTCAATTCCAGCTCTTTCTTAAATACTTTGAACGATTTTTGAACTTTGACCTTCATTATGGCACAAAATCTTTCCCCCGGAAGCATCTCTGGTGAATTTGTACCAATCCAACGTCGATCGCGTGTAATGGCGTGATACCAGATCCGGCCAAAATAATGTATCGTCACCGTGGGACCGCAGTAAGGGTAACAGACGCTTCTGGAGGCACTCGGTGCGGTAAATTTCGTTGTTGATGGCACCCGTTGTGATGTACGGTTTACTCAGTTTACCGCATTGGCATGCCAGATCACGTATTTTTTGGCGAATTTGTCCACTTTCTTCTTCCTTATGTCTTCCGGAACATCAAACCGTGATGTGGCAACTTAGAACTCCAACCCCGGTATCTGGTTTGCGTCTGCCTTGATGTAGGTTTCGTCATCCATAACCACACACATTGGTTTCGTTAACCACTCTCGAGACAGCTTCCTTGCGCGGGATTTGGCTGCTGTGTTTTGTTGATCACACCGGTTCGGTGCCTTGTGGTCCTTGAATACACGAAGCCCAGCTCGTTTTATGGTTTGCTGAACGAACCAGGCGGAACACTTTGCCTTCAGAGCCGCGTCACGAATCGAAGAGTTCGTATTACGCTTGAAATAATCCAACACCTTCCGGGCCTTTACAGGATCAGCTGTCTTCGATTTTCTTCCACTTCCAGGTCGTCGTTCGGTCGTCTGGAATTTCTTAAACGATTTTGCCACCCGAGACACAGTCGCATGGGTGATTCTCAGTTATTTTGCACATGTTAACAATTTAATCCAAACCAGTTATACCCAGATTTTCATCAATTTTTACCCACGAACCAACAAGTTACACGCGGATAAAAATGGTGCAATTTTTTTCGAGTACAGGCCTTACAATTTAATAAATAAAAAAGGTTCTCAATGTCCTGGATTTTCGCAGTAAAATTTAGCTTAATCTTATCCTGTAGGATTCATGTTGTCCCTCTATATCCAAATGTTAAAGAACATATGAAGTTAAATAATGCAAAACCCGGTCGTTTACCTTCGTCCTAAAATATATTGAGGACACTTAGTTGTCGCTATATTCGGATTGTTTAATATTACACCGGAATGAACTATGTGTGTAACGCTGTTTAGCCGTGTATCACTGAAAAAAAAAATGAATTTGGAAATATTCCTTTTCTACGCCTACACCTCTAATTTTCGAGCATGACAGTTTACGTTTTGAAGTTCGATCTGTTATGAATTATATGTCGCATTAAGTAATCATGATATAATTTTTCACGGAAGACAGCAAATTTGAACTTGTCACCGGTCGTGACGCGTAGAACCGACTGCGTTAAAAATATGTCGGATGTTATTATAATACAAAAGACAACAACCATGGAAATTCAAGGCTTTCAAGTCCCAATATTCAGTCTTGTGGCTAATTATCAACGCTTTACTATTTAGATTAAAGATTACCCAATATTATCCAAGAAGCTGTTGTAAATGTAAACGGACGTGATTTTAGATGTGACAGTTTTTATTATTTTTGGCTTCATTCTGACCAGTTCTCTTTAACTACCCGTTCTTATATTTTCAGACATTATTCTCTTTTTAAAGAGCGAGTAATGGCGCTATAACCGTAAGCCAAAGAGAGCCAGGACTATAGTTAATGCTCAAGTCCTAACCGTTTGAAAAGAAATGTAGCATGACTTAATCTTCTTAGACTAGATGCTCCCAACGACCGTTTTTGAATAAATTTTTGTTCTGTACACCAAACAGGACATTCTGTTCAACTCTTTTCTCCAACTATTCATTTCCTTTTTCTTTAAATATCTATTGAAGGCTACGTGGGTTCCTCGTGTCTTCTTAAGGTAGATACCAAATCCTTCCTGTCACCAACGGTTGCATGGACGAGGCCAGGTGAACGATCGAGGAGTGCCTTCGTGGAGATTATTTCGTGAAGAACCGTATCAGTGAATGGTTTCGTTTCATGGTGGTATGCAATATCTGCAACGAATTTTTGCTCATCGTAGCTCGGTCCACGAGGTGTGCAAATGTCAATGTTAATGCTAGGGTGCCAATGAAAATGATGAATCCAAGAGGGTTTGAGCTGTTGAATGGAATACCTGTAACTAGAAATGAGAAGAAAAATTAGTATTTTGTTCTGAGAGAATAGCCTACGTGATGGCTTCTTGTAGCAGGGTCAGCCGATCTCAGTGAGGACCTTCGGAAGACTACAGCCAGAAGGCCGCGTGTCTTCGCATGACAAGGGACTGGCGACTCCACGAACCCTTGTCCAGTCAACAAATCCTTCGACTGCCTTAGGCTACCCCCCTAGGGAATCCCCGTTATATAGTTGTTAAAGGAACAGTGGAAATTTTTAGCATAAATGATTTATAAGAAGTTAAGACAAAAGAAAATTTCACGGCTATACTGAACTTTAGATTCAATTAAAACATTTATTTTTGTTTTTATTTGCACTAGTAAATGTACTGGGATATTGCAAATTTCTACTGTACCTTATAAAATAGGTGTGGGCAATAAAATGAGGAAAAATATCACAAAAAAAAAAAATTACAATTCAAATAACTTACCATAAAAGCATATCAGTCTCTATGTTGCATCATAAAATCAAAAAATACTACTTTCCAACGCATCTTCCACTGCATGTTGTTCGTATAGCACTCACTTGCTTTTATAGACTGATCCAATATGAATGGACCAAGAACGTAACTGCATATACTGTGCTGGTTTTTACAAGGTCTCACTTTTCTCATATAGAAGGACATCATGAAAGACCCAATTGATATATATACAAATTTCAACTTGTATAATTTACATGAAATTTATACTATCAAAATTAAATTACTTGAATATGTAAAAAGCAGCCACAGCAAGTCCATGCACTTCCAACCGTTCACTTACCGAAAACCCAACCGACCTCTTGTTGCATTATTAAATCCTCGTAAATTGAAATTTAAAGTGATGGTAACAATCCTCCCAACCTCCCTCGCGTCCTTACACAATAAATGAGAAAGCAAGCACATATTAAATAAAACACAACCATTAATTCGAGCTAAGGTATTGAATAAAGAGCTTTTAATTTATACTGTTAAATAAAACAGATTTTGAAAAAAATTCAGATAAATAATTTTGACGCTTTTGTTACTATCACTTTATATTCAAGACATAAATAGGGAAGCGGTACCTATATTGAGCTCAATAAGCAGACCTTCAGTGGAAATCGGTGAATATGCACTGAATACCGAACACTGAGTACACAAGTTATTCACAATTTATTCGTCCATTTACGTCCAATCGTTTAGCAACATACAAAACATTCGATTCTGATAATTTTCTTCTAATTTAATACGGAAAAGTTGAAACTGCTATGTACCTATATTAATAATATGACGAAAAACATTAATCCCATCTGTGTACATATGTTAATCGTACTGATTTTAATCAAGAAAAAAATACAAACAAGTTAACGCTCTTCACTACTACTCCCAAAACTAATGTAGATCATTTGACAGCACTTCACGTGTGTTGGGTAGCATGCATGTAACCAAAACAAAATGAAAGGGGTTGTTTGTTATTCTTCCATGAGAATATTGACAACAAGACTCACCATAACGTTGGGCATAGAATGCTCAATGAATGATTGAAAACGCACACTAGCGTTGATGTGTATGCAATACAGTATGTGAGCAGTGCAACATCAAGCGATTACGTCGATTGTAAACACGGTTCAGAATAGGTGCAAGCGTATTTATATTATTGTGAAAATTAATCCCATAGTTTTCTAGTATTTTATCAAGTATTCGTAGATTCTAGTGTGGCTAGTGTAATGAGTGGAGTGTGATTTTTCTGGTTTGTGCAATTACCGACCGAAAATGTGTGAGGATATAGTGCAATTGAAGAGAAAACTTGGAGTCTGGCTCGAGTATATTCCCTGGTACGGTTAGATCAATACGACGAATTTGTAGTGCAAAGGTAAGAAATTGTGTTGAAAATCTGACTGCACATTATTTTTACGAAATTTAAGTCTCCGAAACGTTTTTGTAGCTCTTAATTATATTCAAGACCTAATTTTTTTTGCCAGGATTATATATTCTTGGTTCTTGCGTCCATTAATTGGAGAAATTAAACATTGTTTTACGTTTGAAGTTGGATGGCTGCAGAATGTGATGGATATATGTACTATGGTGAGAATAGGTTCCGTTTCCCTATCTAATCTTATCTAATCTAATCTCATACTAACGCAGCCAATTCTTGAAAGCATCCTGGAAAATGATGTTTTCTTGAATACATCATTGTTCTTGTCATCGGCCAGGCCAACTGCGTAGTATGTGCCGCAGAGAGGATTCCAAGAAATAGAGCGATTTCAGAAAGATCTAAAACCGCTCTACAACTCTGAATCAAGGGAAGGAAGAAAGCGTGGACCTCCCGTACCAAACGCTTCCGTGTAGAGTTAAACAGTGTGATAATATGTACTTTATCGTTGGGAGCATAGATCCTAGAAAGATTCGTTTATGCTCCTTTGGGTGAACTTTTGACATTTGAACCAAAAGCGAGGCAATAACTGCCAAGGTTATAGCGCCTTATCTCGTTTCATTGGGGGTTAGTGGACTAAAATAGCATACAAAATATTGTGAAGGGATGTTATAATATAAAATGAGAATAACATGTGTACTATCTGCATGTCTTCTGATTCCATGGATGATCCAAAATTATATACCGTATAAAGAAATGAAGAATACTTACATTTTTCGTGGTAGGGTAAGACTTCAGCATGCTATCTTACCGCGCTGCCTACATTGCGTTGGTGGGACTGCCTCCTAAGGTATAGCTGACGAGATACAGCGTTCCTCACTCAGCCGCTGATTGAGCCGGACCTCCTAGGTGGACAGACGCTCGACACGCACCTTCTCAATCTAGCTGAAGTCAGAAGGACAACAGTGCCCAGGCTGCACTACCAGCTACCCTTAGCTGGCGGTCTTTGTCATCTGCTGACCCGTGGAAGCATGTTATTTTGTTTGTACCTAACCTTAATGGAAAACATACCAACTTAATATCAACTTCGCTTATTTTTCTTATACCTAACCTAATTATTGTGTAGCTGCGTCGGCTTTGTTTTCGTTTGGGTAGTAGTTGAAGAGCCATGTGTAACCGTTGCCTTGGACTTTGTTTAGTAGATTTGTGTTCTGTTGTTTGTTTATTTCTAAGCTTTCTGCGACGTCTAATTTCCAGAGTGTAGATGTACTCCGTAATATTGTGCTGTCATTCGTCGTTATTTCGTGATTTGCTGTGAAGATGTGCTCTGCGACTGTCGATTTGAATTTATGCGAAATTCCTTTCTCGTTCTGTTTGACAGCCTTAGTCACCTCCGCTAGATGCTCCTTGAACCGTGTTGCCAAGGTTCTCTTTGTTTGACCTACATATATTTTGCTGCAGTGTTTACACTTGATTCTGTATACCCCTGCTCTGCCTAAAGTGTCTACTGAATCTTTGGTGGAGCCTAACATCGATGCTAATTGGTTGTGCCTACTGGAAAAAACTAAGTCTAAACCAAATTCCCTAAGTCGTGGTTTAAGCTTTTGTGTAATGTCTTTATCGAAGGGGACGGATACACGTTTCAGGGGCTCAGGTGAGTCTGAGAGGGTTGTTTGTGATTTCCTATGAAGATGTATTTCCTTTTTGTTGATGATCGCTTGAATTGAAGATATATGCTAATTCTTTGGCTTTTCCAGTTGTATTGAGAGGAAGGGTCAACACCCGGTGGATCAGTCGAGGAATGCAAGTTTACCATCCTTTTTTATTTCATGAGTGAACTTAATGTCTTTGTGGAGATTCTTGATTTCGTGGTTTCTCCGTTGTCATCCGAACGAGCATATTGGAAAACTGTTCGATCGACCATCTTGGCGGTGCGTAGCAGCTGCAGAAGAACACTCCATTCACTTTTACAACCGCGAAGCCTTCGTTTGTGGTAGACACAATCTCCTCAACCAGGTACTTGCCCGTCGTCCATAATGCCGCCATATTGGACCTGTTCGCAAACCAGTTTCCGTTGCCGGCTGGATTACGGTATGGGTCGGAAATTATGGCGATATGCGATGCCGACTCGCTAACTGTCTGGCACAGCAGTTGCTGGGCGGCCGCACAATTATTCAGGTTTAGTTGGGTTACCTGTATTACGGTTTGCTCGTTGAAGTACCTTTAGCGGCCGGGCACTTGCCCCCCCCCATGACCTAATCGTCAGGTTTCCTGGCGCACATCATGCATTTGGGGGGATCCTTCGCCTTGTGGCTAGTGTTGCCACACCTTCTGCACATGTTTCTCCTTTCTGGGCCTTTGCACTCCCAGGAAATGTGCCCGCACTCTAGGCATCTGAAGCATGCCTTCGGCGGCTGGTGTAGGCTTAGTGGGCATATGAATCATCCCACCTTCACCTTCGCCACTTTCAACGCCGCGTCCACGTTGATTGCCGCTTCCCTCATGGTTACACCTGGGTCCCGAGTGGACCCTTCCTCAGACGTATGTCTGCAGCAGCAACCTTGACCTTGCACTGTTCCTTTAGTGCAGTGAAGACCTCGTCTGCCTCGGTGATCTCATCCAGGTTTTTACTCTGGATCGTCACCTGCGAGACGAGGGCGCGAACCTCCACATCCTCACCTAAGGCCTGTCTTGCCAGGTCTCTGTACGCCGGGCCCTTTAGGGTTGTCGCCTATTTTAACTCCAGGAGCATCTCGCCGGTGCGGGTACAGGCCCCAGGCCTGCCAATTTAGCGTCCCTGCGCATTGCTTTCAAGGCCTCCGAGTACTTTGACGCCTTGGTCTTGACGATGAGGGCCTCTCCGAGGTTACGCTTGCGGGAAACCTGTCGCTTGTCCTTTTACTTTTTCGTCCTATTTCCCTTTTTCCGACCATATTCCAGTGGCTTTCCCTGCCACGCCTGGGGTCATCACTCGTTCCCCTCTAGCACTAGCGTCTGCTTCTGTGCTAGTTATGGCTGTTGTCGTTGGGGCCCTGCCGCTCGGGCCCCTTCGGCGCTTGTGAACAACACGCGAGCTGGATGTCGCGCCCTTAGCGCTGGGCTTAACGCCGGGGCCTCTTTCTTTGCGGACAGCCGGAGCTGGTCGCGAAGATGAACCCTCTGACCCCGCCGCCAGGTTCGCGTAGGTTAGCTTCCATACCAGAGCAGGATCGAATAACTTGATAACTGGCCTTGATATTTACGAGCTCAGATTAAGAGGTAAAATACCTGAGGATAATACCATAAAATTGTTCCCACAATGTTATGCGAATACCAAATTGAGGTAAGACAATACCAAAAGAGTACCTCTCAGGTATTCCCAGGTATTCAAAATAAAAAGTTTTGGTATTCGAGAGATATTTTGTTTGCAATTGTTATGTATTTTGCTTACACTGAAAGTTAATTTAAGTTTATACTACAAAATCGAAGGTAATACTCACAAATCCTTGCGTTATTTTCTGCAACGAAACTGATTTGTATTTATTATGAAGGTACATTCGTAATTAATGGCACACACGCAACTGTCAAAAGCACGAAGCTTTTGTTGGTACAGAAAGAACATTCGTACATTGTACGTAAACGATAAAAGAGCTACGAATATTTGATCACAAATTAAAAAGAAACGTCCCTCTGGTGGTTGCATGATGGACTGGCAGATCTACTTTATCGACTCGAAATGTAATTGACAAAAAAGCCACCACGTGGAGTATCCAGCGTCTTTTTACGGTTTCTGACATGGGATTCGAACCTAAATTTTTTGAAAGACCTGATTCTGAATCCGTGGTTGATCTCACTAGGCCATGCTGACTCGTGAGAAAAAGCTTGATTGATGAACATGAAGTTATAGCTCTCGACAGCGCTCTTTTTTTTTGATGGATAAATTATTCCCGTCCATACCAGCAGCAACACCATCATGCATGAGTACGGTATAAAAGAGAAACAAAGATTGGCTGGTCTTCACGAAATTCATTTCGTGCATTTTACAAGAAGGTGTAATGATAGCATTTCACCAGATTAAAATCATCATGAATGTTTCATACAATATACGAGAATTTGGTTCTATGTACAAAATCCTTGTTTACGAAAAGCGTGAAAGCTACTTTACGAAGATAAATTTTCAGTGTAGGTATTTTACCTCTTAATCTGAGCTCCTTAACACCAAGGCCAGTTATCAAGATCAAAATTAGGTATTCATATGTTGTTGTCTCCTGCTTGGATACTGGTGCTGACACGATACGCTTCTTAGCAGCGCCAGGTGCCGTTTCGCCCAGGGACTGCCTAGCCCGCTTGGAGGTCCTCGACCCCATGGATCGTCAGTCATGGGTCACATGAAATACATTCACACGATCTGGAACTACCCTTACTAATTCAATTTATGTTGGGAACTCACCACTTCCGAAAAACAGACAAAAAAATCGTGACGGATCGTTAAAACCCAACCGATTGTAAATACACTGAAGTTTTTTTTACGCGGATTTTTTTACGCGCTTTTTTTACGCGGTCCGCGTAAAAAAAACCGCGTTATATCAAAAAACGACGTAAAAAAGTCAAGGAAATAAAAATTATATATCAAATTCATATTGAAAGAATATGGTCATAAAAATGAATTGGTGGTGGAAAAACATGGTTCCAGTAACATTGGCCACCGGGAATCTGCTACAAATGGAAAGATGTTTTTAATTTAATGTGTGAGCAAAGCAGTCCAGAGCAGTTATAGAGAGTTTTCGTCTTCGTCGTCTTTCGACATAATCATGTTAGTTCCCAATCATGCCGCAGAGATGGCGCTGCAGTCTATCTTTTCTAAATTAAGCGCTAGAGATTTGCCGTCTTCGGCAAAGTTTCTCAGTGTGCCATTCGTCGTCTTTTGACATCATCATATTAGTTCCACATCATGCTGCAGAGATGGTGCTGCAGTCTATCTTTTCTAAATTAAGCGCTAGAGATTTGCCGACTTCGGCTGACTTTCTCAGTATGTTGTTTGTCGTCTTTTGATATTATTATATCTGTTCCAAATCATGCCGCAGAGATGGCGCTGCAGTCTATCCTTTCCAAATGAGGTGCTAGAGAAATGCAGTCTTAGGTTAACTTTTTCAGTATGTCATTCGTCCTCTTTGGATATTATCATATTAGTTCCACATCATGCCGCATAGATGGCACTGTAGTCAATCTTTCTAAATTAATCGCTAGAAAGTTGCCGTCTTCGGCAAAGCTTCTCAGTATGTTATTTGTAGTATTTTAATTTTATCATATTAGTTTCAAATTACGCTGCATAGATGGCGCTGCAGTACATTGAAGTATTTTTTCACTACGGTATATATATGTTTGAAATCAATGGTTGGTTCGTTAGTCTATTTTTGTAGCGTGTTCATGGTGGAACAGAAAGATGTTGTCCTGCAATCATGATATTTTGAAATTAGTTCCACTTGTTAAATTTAAAAAATACATGAAGTGCGGGTATATTATTGCTTTTATTTTCAAAAGATGTTATAATCCACAGACTCCTAAAATACCCTATTAAGCACTCAACTACTGTGATAGCTTTTCCCCCACTTTCCCTATCGTATTATATCTTGCTTTGGATGTTGATTGTACATTTCCCAATTTTCAAGCCTACTTGCAATACCATTTAGAACAAATACTAAAAATTCGAACAATTTTGTGTGTAGTAATAAATCATTAGGACCATTGTAATACACACAAAACAAATCTGCTGTACAAACTATAGACACTGTATATAGACCGGACAACAATTGTCTTATGCAGCCAAACGACCTGTCAAAAAATGCAGCCAAACGGACGGTCAACTTTTGATTCACTTTAACGGAGCAAGTATTGTGATCAAGTATTGTTTTGACAAAAGCCAATTATGAACAAATAATGGATTTCCTACTTACATATTCAGTAAATGTTAATATTTTCGGTGTATTATATATTTCCTTACATTATCTTTCTTTGGAAACCGGAAGAAATCCACAGAATTCACTTCACATCGCGAGTTATTGCTACAATTTCGCTCCAAACAATTCATTTTTTACACGGCACTTTTCACTATGCTTTTTAATGAATATCTTCAAACGGAATCAAAACAAACTACCAACATCGAAACCGAATTTTTGTTCTAGCCTATTGCGCTGTTTATTTCAAGTTTGTACAAATACAAGTGGTGCCAGATCAATAGCTCAAATTTATGACATTTTTCAGGGTAGGCAGATTGTATGATTTTGCGTTGTCCGGTCTATATACAGTGTCTATAGTACAAACTACCATTTCGAGGGTTAAATTTAGTTCCAGCACAAACAATTTTCAGCAGACTATAAATGCGTTTAATTTTACCATGACTGCGATGAAGTCATTTTTGGTGAGGTTGATATCAACATGAGGTAAGTCAAATGTACCACAAATCAATATCAACCTGAATCCGGTGCGAGTTGAAAATAAAATCATACACACCATCCGTTGTCAGGGTTACCGATCAACAACTGGTTGGAACGAGCGAACATCGACTCGTTCACTAGATTCGGAACCAGCCACCTGAACGGACGCAAGCTAACAAGCTCCTTAGAAGATCTCTGCCGAACCGACTCTACACGATTTTAGTTTTGTTTTCACCGTTGTATTCAGAAACTCATCTGCTTTATGGAAATTGGCAGTAACGTCCATTTGGATTCATCTTGTTCCCGTAAATCCGGGTTTCCGGGGCTGAGGTTCGGTACGGAGACACTATTTGGGAATATCAAGTGAATTTCTGGAAAAGACTGTCAAAACCTTTGAAATAATTCCTTAAAATACATATCTATTCCATATACCTCAATATGCCAACTTGTCCCCGGACCGGTTATTCCGGAACAGGTTTTCAGAAGGCCTAGAGTGGCCATGAACATATATAGAAGGAAACCCCAGCAATATGGGTATCAAAATTCATAACATTTCTGAACGTATTTAGAAGGAAACGCCAGGAGTATGGGTATCGAAATTCATGAAATTTCGTCAGTAAGATATTTCTCAACGTTTTGGGGGCATTGGATGATTTTGTCTTCGGACCGGCCCATTCCGGATCAGATTCCCGTGAAGCCTCGAATGGCCATGAACAAATTTAAAAAGAAACCTTGGCAATGTCTGGCATACAGGAAACTGTACTAGGATGACCGTTACGTTAAAAAGTCGTCAGATGTCCATAAAACGTTGAGAATATCCTACTTAGGAAATACCATGAATTTTGATACCCATATTGCCAGAGTTTTCTTCTAAAAAAGGTTATGGCCAATCGAAGCCATACGGGAACCTGCTCCGGAATGACCGCTCCAAAGACAAATCCTAAAACGTTGAGAAATATGCTACTAAAAAAAAGTCATGAATTTTGATCATGCGTTTTTTTATATGTCGGTTTTTGAAATAACGCGGTTTTTTTACGCGGTACCATTACCGTCGTAAAAAAAAAACTTCAGTGTAATGTGTTGCTTAGCTTAGAAAAAATAAAATACACGTTTCAGAAGTACTAAAATTGAAAGACCAACGATTTGAAATTAAGAGAGCTTATCAACTGCAAGTTTAATTCACAACCCACAATTTTAACGTAAATCATCTCCTTTGAAATCAGCCACAATCTTGCCTTCTAAAGACCCGCACAGGAAGTCGTACATTTCCAGTTCACCCAACTGGCTCCAACCGATTAGCAAATGCGTTGGAGAACGCACCTTTCAATTACACCCGCCAGTTTGATTCAAACGTCTATCACCGCTCTGCAGGTAGCATTCCAATCAACACATGCAAATTGCTCTGAGGTTTACGCGGCCGATTGTCAGCTCAATTTAAGGCGATCTATATTCTATTTCCATCCGTGAAGGAGGGAGCACTTAGGAGCTGGCATGAATCTCCATCCACCTGAGACGACTTTGTGTGTTATTGGCACGGAAATGCAATAAATTCAATTAAATCAAACATCCCGTTCGATAATCGAACGTGAGCTTCGGTCAACTGCCTGAATGGAGGCAATCGCAATGAGTGGGTGAAGTGAAACCAGTTGTCAGAGAAATAAAACCATACTTGCAAATCGAATTTCCCTGAATTTCACATAGGAGGCCATGGCAGATTGTGTGCGACAGCAGCCAGTAGCATTGACCCGCGGGGGATGATTAAAAATTATTTTTCCGATAATATACTTTTAAGCATCATAAATATTGATTCATATTTTAATTAATTAAATCCGTTCATCGGTGCGATAATTGGCTGGATGTTGCGGGGCTCTGTGTGCGGGTGCGTTTTTTGCATTAAATTGGTGCTTGACTACCGGAGGGGTGACTGACTCGAGACTCTTGGCCTGTAGGGATGCTGAAAAGGTTGCCTCCTCCCACTTGCCCGAGAAGGATTGGTGGAAAATTCGGCGAATATAAAAACGATCTTTAATAGCCTCGGATCAAAATTGCATCGGGATAAATGGGGGGAGCAAGTGGTCGCTATATGTCCACAGAGTGCCAAGCGATACTGTAATTATTGTTTCCGTGGAACTGGGAAAACTGCTATTTTTGAATGTTTTTGTATTCCGGTGCTGAGGGATTTCCAACTGTCATCCATGCCATGTTGCCATAATCTATTTGAATTGTTGGGAGGGTGGCTGAATGCCATGAGCAATTACTTAATACGCTTGATACCTGAATCCATTCAACGTTAATAAAATTTCTAACAGCATCAACTCCCGAAGCTTATAGACAAGGATCTACTTGGAAAACCAATTCCAAAAACAGAGTTCTCCCATTACCAGAATCGTGAGTAATTAAAGCGATTGATTCTCTTGCAATCGTTGACCACTCTGGCCGCGCTGGCAACCAGGAATTGAATCAAAGTTGGTAACGGAAAACTCATTAATTTTAATAAGTGAGCCTGTTCCTGCGCGCCTGCGCTCTGCTCCACATAACTCAACCGAATAATAATAAACATGTAGGGTAAAGGGAGAGTGACAGAGAGTTAACTAGAGCCACGGTTCAAGTAGGAACGTGCATAAGTTGGACACACGCATTCAGCTGCTCGTGATACTCGTAAACACATGGTTTTGCAAGCTGAAATTAAGACCAGGCAAAGGTTTCCTCCATTATTTTGAATAATCATAAGAAATCAGATTGAGTACGAGGTTGTTGCTATTTGGCTTCTGCTCCAGCACTGGTCAAAAGGAACTGTCTCCGTTCCTTGCTTCTCTCTTGCAACAGTCTCTTACACATTCTACAGTTATGTCCACTAATGCAGCAACGAACGGTTTTCACATATCCACGGTTCTCGAGAACGGTCAGCTGATATGCTCCACTTGGCACTTGAAGTGGCAGCCAATCGTGAGGGAGTGGCCCGGCCGTCACATTGGATCTGAACACATTTTTCGGTGCGCCTTCTCGAGATTCCGCTCTCACCCGCACCCAGTTTGATCGCGTCGTAGTCGGGCAGGTCATATCTAGTGGCAGTCGGTGGTTTCTGTGCTCTGGTGTGTCCGATCGCGATGAAGGTCAACAGTTTGGCCTTGTCATAGCGGAGCTCGACTCATTGCGGTTGGTAGTGGCATTTTGCCTTTATGTAGGGCTATGAGCGCCCAATATAACGGCGTGAAAATTGGCTGACATCGATACGGGTCACAAATTAGATGTGCTTTGTAGGTGGACCAATGGGCTAGATCGTTATGGTTCGAAAAGGTTGAAGATCTTGAGAAAAATGATTTCAACCGTACAGTCTATTGTTTCAACCGTATAGTAATTCTATTGTTTCTGCTCTTAATGCAACTTACACTATTTCTTCGTGAACGAAATTCTCGATGAACTACGATGATTCAATTTCCTGCAGTCAGTTAACTGGAGCCGTTGTAAAATTTCTTTGAGCTCATAAATAAAACATTTTGATTTCTGATCTTATGATTTTTTTTAAAAGGAATACTTTTTTTTTCCTCTGTTCGGGACATAAACCACTGAGACCAGTAATTTGATCTATTGTAGTATATCCCGTGTCCTTTGTTTAGTGCATGTCGATTTACCTCATCACTATTGAGAAATGATGAGGGATTCGGTGTTGTTACAGTTGTCATTGTTTGTTTTGTTGGCAATGAATCAAATTTTATTGAAAGTTTCCGCTATTTAAACCCTTTGAGGAGTGAGAGCACTCTTCAAAGGCGCGCCCCTTTATCAGATTTTATTGAAAGTTTCCGCTATTTAAACCCTTTGAGGAGTGAGAGCACTCTTCAAAGACGCGCCCCTAAAATCAGATTCATTGCAAAGAATACAAACTATGACTCCGATACTGACCATGCATCAGAACCCTAGTCATAACCAATTCAAACTATAGAACATCAAATAGACAATGAGAATTCACATAAATGAAGACTAACCATGTTTTACTTATTCTAAGCTCATCCTCGCACAATTGCAAAACGAGTATTGTCACTTTTCATAAGACATAAAATGTAATAAGGACTAAAATTTGACTACAAATAACAAATATGTTCCCTAGTTTGAATTTGAATTAATTCGGACTAGGGTTCGGTGGTAGATCTGATACCCCGTAACGCACCACGAAAAGGTGATCTACCAGCGTTACGGGTCAAAGGAATACTTAGTTACCAACATGAAAATTTGGAAGTGAAAGTTTATTTAGTTTTGGGAAATATCAAAAGAAATTAATAACGCCCTGCCCTTCGGTTCAGAAAGGGGTATGGGCGCGTTCTGTCGAGTTGGTCGCGGCAGATTTCATGTGTGAATCGGCTGCCCCATCAACGTTCAAAAGTGCCTGAACCAAATGGAAAGCTTGTAATGATCACTTGAAGATGCGATGGGGGATCATTGCCCTGTTATTCCCAAATGAAGCACGTTGTAAAACGTTTCTTGTATTCTATAACCAAACATGATGGAATTGAGTAAACGAGCGGAAACTCAACGGGAATGATCTCTCATATGTATCCGTCGAACCATTCTGAACGGCCGTTGTGAGAATATCACCATGAAAATCTCACATGCGCATAGCGTGTTACCAATCACTAATCCCTTTTCCTTTCTATTCTCTTCCCTATTCTATGAACACGAGCAATATCATATCGTCATCCTAAAGTCAACTCTTCGAATGCAGTAACATCGAGACAACACAGAGCAATAAAGAACGGTATAAACCCTAACCAATTTTACTTTCAGACAAATTTTCTAGCACAAGGTAAGTAATCAACATTACAGCATTACAAAATATACTGAATATCATCATATCGACATAATATATAACGGGAAAAGGGAGGGACCATCAGGGCACCCAAGTGAAACGATTTGGATAGGGAGCATGGGACTGCCTCCTCCCTATTGTTAACATTTCGTGGAACGAGGGCGGGCTCTTCGACCCCATCTATTGGGTTTATTCTGTCAATCGAGGGCTCGACTTCTAATGCTGTATGTGTGAACTTGCTTTTGGAAGGAGATTCTCTTCCCTTTATTCGCGGGTTTCGCGTAAGTGTCTCTGCTTACGGGCCCGCCCAAACGTTTTTGGCCCTTTATACAGGAGCTTGAAGATCACAAACAACAGTAGAATCCTGATCAAATCGTTTTTCAGATTATTCCACTGCTATGGAAAGTTACCTTGCTACAATAGATGGTAGTATCTCATCATCATCATCATCATCATCATCATACAGGAGCTTGAAGATCACAAACAACAGTAGAATCCTGATCAAATCGTTTTTCAGATTATTCCACTGCTATGGAAAGTTACCTTGCTACAATAGATGGTAGTATCTCATCATCATCATCATCATATCAAAAGAAATTAATAACAATTTCGTTCGAGTACGGCAGTCTGAAAAATTTGATAGAAGTTACTGAAATTGAGCAGGGCTCCCTATACATAATAGACAAGAAGACTAGAGTACTAAGGTTAGACAGTTATAGTAATATGTCACTTCCGAAGTTCATTCGATGGAAGATATCACCATGCATTCAATATTGTTTAAATTGGTGCATTTCTTATAAGTGATGATATTTTGTAGTTTTATACTTAAATATCTTGAGAGCTCACTGAACTTCTCTCACGTTTGACGACACTTCCTTCATCCTTTGACAAATTTCTCATAGCTTTAGTAAAGTTTCCCAAGGTTTTAAGTTTTTAGTTTTTGTTGAATTGATTAATCAAAATTATTAAGTCTTTTCTATGATTATGTAAGTGGAAGGTAATTATTAAAGCTTACTTGCAAAAAAACATTAACAGTTAACCGGAACACTTACCATGGCGGACAAAAACATGCCTGTAGGCATGTTTTTGAGTTCTTTCTTCTTTTTATTTATCAATTCCTCCTCAGTTTTCTCTACAAAATTGTTGGAGTAGAGCCTACGCTTCAGGTTGGCCCAGAAATTCTCGATGGGACGCAACTGAGGCACGTTGGACGGATTCGTCAACTTGGGTACCACATCGATATCCAGCCGCTCCATCTCCTCCAACGATCGCTTCGAATAGTGGGTCGACGCCAGATCCGGACAGAACACCGCGTCTTCGCCCTTATGGTATTTCTTGATGAACGACGCAACTTCCGGCAGGCATTTCATACTATAAATTTTTAAGAGCGGTTTTGACATCCCCTTCACAACAGCACCTTCTTGGGAACTTGTGAAATGGACTTCACAGTGGAGCTCACTTCCTTCGTGGGGGAAGGGAAATACGAAGTGCCCTGCCAATCGTTGCCATCCAGGGTGATATAGGTCTCGTCGTCCATCATCACCGCCACGTCGCAATTCGCCGGGAAAATCGAGTTGGCCATCTTATTCAGCCGCTACCGCTGCAATGAGCCTGCAGTTCCGGAACCAGTGGACGCGACTTCCGCTCTATGACATGTATGTTTATATTCGTCAGGTACTTTTTCACTGTTTTGGCCGGTTGAACCGACCTCCCGTCCAAGCGCACGCAGTGATGTAGCCAATTTTCGGTCTTCCTCTTCAGCATGCTTTGGAGCTTCTGGTCGCTCAGGGTCGTTGGCCGTCCGGAACCGGGCTTTCTTTCGATGCTCTGATTATTGTCTAATAGTGCCAGGATGGTGTAGATGCCGGAACGGGCATATCCGGCGTCCACAAAGTGCCACACGATGCCCGTTTTCGACGCGGCGGGGTGCCGTTCTTTGAACGCGCACACTTCTGAACGAAGTTGCTTTACTGCTCTTGCCATCACGGGTAGAGCAAGGTGAATTTAATATCTCAGGTGGTTTCAATGCTGCATATGAGAATTTCAGCCATGTTTAAACGCATACCTATACGATCCATATCAAGTAAAATACTGGTCTGACATACTGAAGCTGTCTCCTTTACACCTATGCAACAGTGTCTGTGATGCCAAACATGCAGTTCCATTTTAAACCAAACCAGTAAAGGAGATGATTAGTTTCACAATGCCAGGCCTGTGTTATATGACATGGGATATAAAGCGTCAGACTGGAAGGTTTGTTTACCAATATTTCGGGGAAAAAGTGCACGTGCTAATATTTGTAAACAAAACGTTTAGCCCATAGTTTTTACCTTAATACACAACTCTTCACTCCATGGCAAAATTTCAATCAACAACTGTCATTATGTGCGTAAATACACTATTGAGTATTTCTTACTCTTTCACTCCACTGCTAAATCTCATTTGAAACCCTTTTACCCGTCTTCCCTACCAACTGAAGAAAATAAGATATTAAATTCACCTTGGGTTAGAGTTAGACTGATAGAGCTGTCAAATGTTGTCTGCTGACTCATGGGTTACTATGATTGATGCTGCATGGGTAGTTTCCTCAGTCCGGGTTAAGGTAAACCCATGAAAAATCGGCAATTTTTGTCCATTTTCTGAACACTTTTGATTGTTATTTTTTGTATTCTCCCCAGCGCGGAAGTAACGATCTTTAATGAAGTTAGCAGAAGGAGATAATTTCTCATCTCCATGCGAAGCGCTAGGAGCGGACAGTAATTTTATTGCTAGAACAAATAGACATGAAGAGAAAGTGTATTGATAGTTTCGTATAGGGTAACGGCAGGCTTTGAAATTGAAAGATACAAGATTGAAAACGAGCGGAGCATTTTTTTAACGCAAACGTTATGACAAGTAAAAGCGGGGTACTTCCTTTAAATTCCACATGGGAAAGCGTATTCATTAATGGAGAGGCCTATTTCGTATGTGACTTACAAACTTCTGTGTCCTCGAGTAATCGACTTCAATTTTTATTTTTATTTTTCTGAAGTGTTAACATATATTTCATAGTTTATCGATAAGAATCGTTCTACTGAGGAAAGCGTTAGGAAAACGCTAAGGTAACATTACTATAAAAGAAATCAAGTTGTCTCGGAATTTTCTTTTATTCTACAACTCTTCTAATTTCATTTGAACTTCTAAAATAACTAAAATTGTCTAGAACTTCCCTGAAACTTTCTCTTTTGTTGGTTCAAACGCTTCCGAAGTACAATTTTGCTTTATTTTATTCGTAGTCATCGTAAAAACTTCATTCAAATTTTGTTAAAGTTGATACTAACATATTCTGGTGATCTGTTCGATGGAATTCTTATTGATCTTCCTTTAGATCCTTTTTAAACTTTTCAACTTCTTTTCAACTTCCTCAATATTTGATTGGAACTTTTGAATGTTTTATCCAAGTTACACATAAGTTTCCTCGTGATTTCACTTAATTTTAGAAAATCTTGAAAATTCCTACAGAACTTCCACTCAATTGAAACTTTAAACAACCGTCACTTCCAACAACACCAGCTGCAACGGTTTTTGAGTGATTCAATAATAAAATATATAAAATGAGCTTATCCAATGTTCTTTTGGAACTACCAAAAAGTTCCCTAATTACTCTATTGTTCTCTATTTCAAAGTTATCTTGGAACTTTCTCGAAATTGATTGGAATTTCTTTGGTTCCTTGGAAGTTTCATTGGATGACTCCCAAAGTGCCATGGATAATTTGCAATGTTTGCTTGGAACTTCTTCAGTTACTCCTTGGAACTTTCTCAAAATGTCCCCCAGAAACTTATTCGAAGTTCTTTTGAATGTTGTTCTAATTTTTTGGAAACTTTTCAAAAGCACCCTTGGAACATCTCCAAATTTGTCATATTACTTGCTACACTACATTGTTTTTACTACAATGTTTTTTTTATGGAACTTCGCGGAAGGTTTAATTCCCACACTTTCTTTCATAATGTCCAAAGTTTGCTTGAAACCTCGTTGAACAAAGTCCCGCAAAGTTCTCTTGGATCTATCAAAATGTCTTCTTTATACTTATCGTTTGAATCTTTCCCTTAGTTATGTTTTCTTGATGCTAGCTTTATGATATGTTGGATCTTCCACAAAGTTCTTGGATCATTACCAAAGTTTGCTTGAAATTTTCTCAGCCTTTTTATTGTTGTTCTTTAGAGTTCATTCGAGACTTTAAAAAAGTTCATTTTCAGCCTTCCCAGTATTATCTTGAAGCGTACCCAAAGTTCACTTAGACATTTTGCAATATCTTCCCATATTTTCCAATATTTTCCAATACTTTCTTATATCTTCCAATATTTTACAATGTTTTCCAATATTTTGCAATGTTTTCCAATATTCTTCAATATTTTTCAGTATTTTCCAATATTTTCCTATATTTTTCAATATAAATTTATCTTGAATGCCTCCGTTGGACCTTCCCTATTTCCTTTTTTTACCGTTAAAGCTAGCCTAGGACTTCCTCAATCTTTTCTTGAGACATCACCAATGCTATCATGGAAATTGTCCAAAGCTCCTTTGGAACCATATCTTTTTGTACTTTTTGTTCTTTTGAACACCTTGATAATTTGAATGTTTCCTTGATAATTTCTTAAAGTTTTCTTGGAGGATCATTCCCAAAGTTTGCTTGAATTTCTCCTGCCTTTTTATTGTTGTTTCTCAGAGTTCATTCGAGACTTAATAAAGTTTATATTCAACTTTCCCAAAATAATCTTGAAGCCTACCCTTCTTCTTCTTAGCATTTCAAACTTATTGCTTTCACAATTCGTTCATTACTTGCTCTCAACTAAGTGTTCTAAATGCACTTCCACAGTTATTAATTGAAAACTTCTATGCCAGGTACCATTTTTGCATTAGTGTGATTGTTTATCCTTAACGAAAAATTCCTAGACCCTTGAAGCCTGCTCACAATTCGCTTAGATCACCTCTAAATAACCCTCGTCACTTCCACGGAATAACCTTTTGTACTAGCTGAGGTCCCTATAGATGTTTGGTTAAGTTTTTTTTACATATTAAATAAATTCCATAGAACTTCCTGAAAAATTGGCCCTTGGAATTTTTTATGTATTTTTTCTTCTTCTACATAGATTTTCTTTAAAACCTCTTGAAACTACTATAATTTTCTTTGAATTTTCTTTAACGTCTCTAAATATATCAGATTTTTTTTTCAAATTGAACTTCCAATTTCTTCAAGCATTCTTGATTTTCATTTTTAAATATTCGTTAATTTTCTGTTACATTCAAGGTCATTTGAAGTTCTTTTGGAATATTTCAACTTTTTTTCTTCTTCAACAGAGCTGCTATCTGTGGAAATACTTCAATGTTCTCTCAAAACATCCTAAATGTACTCTGAGAACTTTCTCAACGATTCCTCAAAATTCTCCCAACCTAACATCCTCAATGAAAAAATAAAACATAAACCTTACCAACATTAAACTAAAACTTAAAGCTTTCACAAAGATTTCATGAAACTTTTCCAATGTTGGAGCTAACATTAAGTTATTCATGAGCTTTCACAAGTTTTCCTGGGACCATTTCCATAAATTTCTTGGAACTTCTTCGTACTTTTTGCGATTTCCCCAAAGTTCTCTTAGTTAGAATTTCCCAATGAATTTCCTTGCACCCCATTTATTCAACTGAAGCCTTACCAAAGCTCATATATATCTCAATTTTATTTTCGTGAAACTACTTCAAATTCTGGACTGGAGTTGTAAGAAGGTTTTAAAGGTTTTCTTTTTTACTGTTTCAAAGTTTTCTCGGAACTTCCATATAATTTCTGAGGCACGACTCGGATTATCTCAAATTTAGAAAAAAAAAACATTTCTTGTCCAAACCGGATGAAATTTAATCAAAAAAATCAGATTCACCCAAATCATCAGAATTTAATCGAACACAATCGTGATAAGCGATTCGCATTGCTTTCTAATCGACGAGTTTTGAGCTCATCGCTATGAAAAATAATCGACGATTTTTCACGATTTCATCCGATATTTCGTGTTCGGATAACATAAACTTTCGAACTATTTAAGCGAATCAACCAAACCTAGAGAGATCAAATTGTAATAATTTAATTTAACAAATTCAGGCATAAACTTCATACAACGATAGAGGTTTTTTACTCACAATTTTAGTTCGCCTTTTCCTCACACTTGGTAGACTGAAGCTACTCTTGAATTAACACTTAATTAATTTCCTTGTCTTTTCCATTTTACTAATATGTTCTACTTACAATTCGTAAACCGAAACAAACGTCAACTCCGGCTTAGAGCTCTAGCCTTCGCCTATCGTTTACCCGGGCAACTACTTGTTTTGTGTCAGTATGCGTCCGTCCTGTTCTCTGTCAAATTCCACCTTCAAATTTTGTGTCTCGTATTGGACTGTTTTCAGTGTATTTACCTGTGCTAATGAACTTATTTCTCGGTCGTTTTCACCACTCAAACACTATTTGGCTTCCCACTTGAACACTTCCAAAATACACTCTAGAATGTATGATTGTGCGTATTCTCTTAACGGCTTTGTTTTGTTTATGTTCCTTTTTCGTCTACGGTTGACGGTTCTCCATCTCAATTTATCTCTCTCTCTCTCTCTCATCTATCATCTCTGTCGGTAAGGGCTGTGCGACCAGTGCTGCCAGAACATTTCGATTTAGTCGATTTTTGCAAAATTTCATTGACGCAGCTTTTTGGAACCGTGGAATATTCCTATCACTCTCTGGAATAGTTCTCGAAGAGAGAGTCCACAATCTGTCGTTCTGGACATTGTGGGACTGTTGATAGACGAATAAGAGATAAATCCATCCCCACCGTGCCGCGACACAAGCAAATTTGTTCTTTCGAGTCGTTTCTGCTTGGAAGGCTCCGAAACTCGGTGAACCTTACGGTTCCGGAAAGCTTGGAATCTGAGGTCATTTTGCAGTATATTGTGCATTGAAGATCTCGAAACATTCAGATCTGCGGCCATTTTACGTACAGAGCACTGTGATTTTCGTCTAATCCGTTCCCTGACCACTTTAACAACTCGTGCAGTACACACCGTACGAATACGACCGGATCTCTTCCGGTCATCCAACGAGCAGGTGTCACGGTACCTTCGGATGGTTCGGTACACAAAATACCGCTTTACTCCGAGATTTTTCAAATTTCTGAAAATAGCGCCCGGTCGCTCACATTTCAAAAACTTTTTTATCACCACAGCACAAAACTTCTTTATCGCTGGTAAAATATAAACACCGAATGAAAACAATCGGACATAACCTAAAAGCGTTTGTATAAACAGAGTACAGAACTACACCAAAACATACGTGAAGCATGTTGAGTAGTTGGACACGGTGTATAAGCAACTTTCCTAGCAACTATTTCAAAAGTTTTTTCGAACTTTTTAAGAGCTTTTTAGGAACAATCCCAAAGTTTGTATGGAACAAATGACAAAATTATCTTGAAACTTTAAAAACAAGGAAGAAAATCTCTACTGAACTTTCTTGAAATCTTTGAGTTCCTCTCAAATCTTTTGGGATACTCTCAGCACTTTTTGAAAATGTATCTTAAACTTTTTCTTTGTTCTTTATTTGAATGCATTTATGTTAGAACTACCCCAAAATTCCTTTAAAATATCATTATAGTTGTATTGTAACTTCCTTCAAGGAAGTTTCCAGAGATTTTCTCAAACTTTTCCTTGCTGCTCTCTTATCATCTCTCAATTTATCTTGAGTCTTATTCACAGCTTTATTTGAACTGCAAAATTTTATCAAAAACTCTTACAGTTTTTTTGGAAGTTTTTATGAGGCTTTGTGATACTTGGAGCTTCGGAGCTTTTCCATAGTTTTCTTATAAAGCCCGATTCAAAGTAAATTTGGACGCATTCAAGTGATCATTACTCAAGAATTAAATAACATACATGATTGATTAAGAGGTCACACAAAAGGGTATTTATTCAGCTTTATTCAAACAATATATAACAAGTTATTACATTTTACCGTTTCAAACGAACTGTCGCACTTTACTTGTGATCGATGCCATCATAATCTGCACAGTCGCTGGTGACATTGTACCGGCGAACTTATTCCACTTTAAACGCATTTGTTGTGCATTTGTCACTTCTTTACCGCATCTTCGAAGTTTTTGCTTGACAATTGCCCAATATTTTTCGATCGGCCTGAACTCAGGGCAATTTCGAAGATTAATCTCTTTGGCGACGAAAGTAACATTGTTTGCAGCATACCATTCTAGTACCTCATTAGAGTAGTGGCTGCTGGCTAAATCCGGCTAGAACATAACGTTGGTCTAGTGTTGTCGAATGAAGGGTCAAATCCGCATTTCCAGACTCTCTTTAATGTAAACCTTCGACGTCATTGTGTGAGATGTAATGAAAACCTTGATTTTAAGGCCACAACTGCAGATTCCTTGCCAAATCATTAGTTTCCGTGCAAACTTATCAGCAAAAACAAATTTATACCTGGATGGAACATCCCCACGACCAGTTGCCAGGTAAAATGTTCGTCCTGGGATTTGTTTATAATCTATTTTGACATATGTATCGTCATACATTAAAATACAGCCATCAAATTTCGTCAAAACTCGTTCGTATAGTAATCGTGCCCGCTTTTTGACGACTGAATTTTGTTTCAAGGAGCGATTCAGATGTTTACTGGCACCAAAAGACTTATATCCGTCTCTTGAAAGGATGTTACGCACGGTGGAAAAATTGGCATCGAATTTTGTTTGCCAAATCATGGAGACTCCTTTCTCCTCAGCTCTTTGTCCCTAGTGCCACTTTAATGATAGATGCGCTGTGATCTATCCACATCCAGAGTATCCTTGTAATGTTTGATTACAAGACACGTTGTTGACTTTGGGAATTTTTACACTTTTTTCAAATTTTGAGAGGATTTTCTAGATGGTTGTGCACAATAAATTTTCTTTTCTCAAGTTCCATGACCCGCAACTCCGAGATGCGTCGATCAATCGAGAAAAACAACCAGAGTTTCAGTGCATATAAGTTATTCTGTCAGATTTACTTGAATCGAGCTAACTCTCAATCTTTCCCAAAACTGCCTGTCAAACGTGCTTTAAGCTGTTCTGGAATCTCACTAGACATCGCTAATTGGAGTATTGAACTGTTCGTCCAGATTTATCTTGATCTTATTCAAAGCATACTTGTTCAAAATTCTCCTAGAAATTTTCCATTTTATTTTTTTGGAACTAATTTTAACTTCCTATGGAACACCCCTTACATTATCTTGAAACATTTTCCAAGTTCCAGAGCAATTTTTTGCAGGTTTTGTCGAAACAAACTGAAACTTTATTCCTCGAATCCGTATCGGACTGAAAATAAATTGCTCATTTTTTGCAGAAAAAGTGAGCATTGTATAAAGGCTGTTCATTAAAGAAAGTGGGCTTCTGTTTCTAAAAGTAAAATATTTATTTTCGAACAAATTCATAAGTTTGCTTTATACAAATGTCCGCTCGGACTTTTCTCTTGACACCTTTTATTAGATTCTGCACAACTTTCTCCGCAACTTTTCATTGTCTTCTAGACCCAACTTTCTCAAAGCAGTCAACATAGCTTGCTTCTCTTCTATCTTTCTAAAGGTGCCGCCTAACTAATGCCCAGTATTTTAAAATAGGGCGGTGTTCAAGGCAGTTTGAGGGATTTTGGAATTTTGCAACAAAATCGACTTTCTTTTCATTTTCTGTTAGGTATTCCACTAAAAATCGCGCATATACCAGGATTTTTTCCTTCTTGAGCATCTTAAAACGTAGCAGAAGCGTAGTGAGCAGATGCCAGATCCAGCCAAATCAATGTAGGATCCGCATGCTTTCGGTAGATGGGTCGAAGTCGTTTTTGACGCATTCTTTTCTGTAATTTTCTAAGCTATGTTAGGTCATGTCCGCATTTGATAAGATCACAAATTTTAGGAACTACCATTGCCTGATATTTCTTTTAAATCATCGAACTCGTTCCACAAACCAATCGCTTCCTCAATAGTTCAATCGACAACGCCGTAGCTGCAAATGCAAACCCACCAACAGCACAACCATCACCAAACTGACCGTAGGACAGCACAATTGATTACCTCTAGATTTATTGCTCATTCAGACCCATTCTTGTTCTGCACCCATAAAACAGGAGTGCAGAAAGTTTTGATTTATTGCCCTCCAGCGCTCTTCAGCCAAGACCCATGCCTGCCGTGCCCATCGATCCCTTGAAACATTTATTCGCCAATCTCTGCAGAGCTGCAGTATGCGTAGGTTGGCCAATAAAAGTTGCCTCCGAATACATATGATTGATCTATATATTTCGCTCACGAATGATGACAAGCCCCTAGCTACTGCGTGTAAAATGGTTGCGTGATTACCCAACTCCACCAACACGAGTACATGCTACCTTTTGCCATCGAGCGCACGATTGCCTGTCGTTTTCCATACAATTCTAATTTGCAAATTAATTGTTTACGATTCCGGAGGCAATTTTGTAACGGCAACGGTTGGTCGACAATCGGCTTATTTGGTTCAACGTGATCCCCGCTCCAAACCAATAATAAACCTAATTGTATCCTGGAAGGATCCGGTGTCCATTTCGTAAATCGACTCATTTAGGCTCGGAACAATACTGCGTTCATGCATGCTACGTAAAGGCACAGAGGATGGTGTTGGGATCTGCTTCCGGAGAAGCCAAAACCAATATGTGAAAACTTGTTCGGTTTAAATTGTACATTTCATTACAAATTTCACCACCTGCCCCTCCACTGATCCGGAATTCCGATTCCGCTGTTACACACACACACGTTCGGGATTGTTGTCGCGATTTCGCGCAAGCATAACGATGCGGTCAGGATCAGCAACATCGGACCTAGGTAGAGATTTTGCCAAATGAGATGGCTCTCGATAAACCGCAACCACACACATTGGACCATCCTCCTCGTCGTCGTCGTCGTCGTTGCATTAACATCAGATATGTCTATGTTATTTGGATAATGTCCGAGGCTGGAAAATGCGGTACTTGAAATAGGCGGATTGCATTGTTGACACAATGGGCACCGGGGCAATACAATATGGGTGCGCGGGATTTTCGAATATGTTTCGTTCAGTCAAGCCGCGCGGTTGGAGGGGGGAACGGTGTGAGAAATTTGCATTCGCAGCACAAAAGCATGAGATTACCCATATTGACAGATGCAGAAAAGGGGTTACCGAAATACCGTACAGAATTTGATCTTTCGCTTGTCTGTGCGCAAACATGGACTGTTGTTTCGCAGAGTGGGCGCAACCCGAAATGCAGACAGAATCGGACGATTTTATGCTCGGCAATCCGAAAAATTAGATACAGCACGCTTTCAATCACGATTTATTAGCACACCTTCGCAGCAGCAAATGCCTATGGGGTAAAGTGGTGAGCAGCGCCCGTCATTCATGGAGATCTCTCCAGGGCATCTAGCACCTTTTACGAATCTTTGCTGCGCGATCATAGCTGGGTATTGTACGTAAGTCGTCGTCGTGAGAAACAGAACCGAATGCGTCCTCCGCAGAGTTTGCTTCTCGGTGCTCTTGAGGGTTTTGACTTCACCTCGCAATCCATGGCCACCGATTGAGTGTGGAGTACGCGGCGCGTAATCTTGCCTCATAGGGCAGCACTCCTTTTCCTCTCAAGGTCTGTCGGTTGGTTTGCCGTTATTTTTGGGTTTCCTCGAAAGTGAGAACTCTGTCTGCACGATAAGTTGGTTTCCTGTACGGGAGCATGCATTTTTTGGTTGGTAAATAGCAAAGGGAAAGTGAATTCATTGGAGGGTATCTCTGCCTGATCTCATAGACTCAGTTGACTAATCTCGCAAAAGTGAGCGGGAGAGAAGAAGCGGCTCATTATGCGATCCAAGTGAAGTATCTATTGGTGAGCGTGGTACTAGATCAAGCTGATGGCATTCACAAATCCACCGCCGAGTAGGTGTTTTTGAGGAATTTTGGAGTGTCCACTTTAGGTTTGTACTTAATGGCAATTGACAACGTTATTTAGTATCATTGATTGTATGGTTAGCATGAAGCCGTTCATTTGGGACGAACATGCGAGATAATGGCGAGAATTTGTCACAAAAATAATTGTTTATTATTGTTTAATATTACCCCTTTAAAAATAATCATTACTATGCGTGACGTAAACTTTATCATACGTAAACACTCAGAAGCTTACCATGACCCAACTGCATATTCATTTGGATGTATTAAAACCTATTCGCAAATTAAAAAGCGAACAAGTTTACATTCACTTTTCTCGTTGGGCAAAAAAAAATGATGCTACATAAATTGCTTTCCAATCAAAAATCTTTCAATTATGAATGTTTTGTGGGATAATTAAAAGCACAGCCTTCAAGAAAATGGGTTGTTGTAATCAAAGATTGTTTCAACCGTATCATAAATCATTTATTGCACACTCATGTTTCATTCAATAAACGCACACAATAGGAACTTCTGCCCGACCTTTCAAACAGAAAACTGATGGGGCGAGGTAAACATTGAATGAACATAGCATGAACTTCTTCACCTGTCAATTGTATGCCTTTTCATCACTGCTTGCTTGTTAAAAATTGTGATTCGTTCAATACAAATTGTTTGCAAATTAAACATGAATATCTTCGAAATTAGAATACAATAATGGCTGTGAAAAATTCGTTCAGTTTCTGTTTCAATTAAATACCTCATTCTTCAGGTATCGCAGCAAGCGATGCTCGCAAACGGGCGTGAGCTGTCAACTTTTTTCTGTTCGTTATAAAACGGTATTTGGGAATTTGACTTCGGAGATTTGAGTTATGAGAGCTGTGGCGGTGCTGCGATTGATTATACGCGTATTCTAGCTCATCTAGCGTTTCAAACGGTCACGGGTGTAATAATTTTAGGAAATGTCCGTTCACGCGTACTTTTTGAGTTGTCAAAGGGCATGTTGGTAAAGTGTAGTTTGTTTTTCAATAATGTGAAAGAATGAAGATTTTTAGTAGTGTTTGCGCATCTTAAAAGGTACCGACATGGATGGGAACACATTTTCACCAGAACTGGAGATGTATCTTTGCTGGAATGTAAGTTAAAATGGTATCAAATTCTAAAATTTTCTTTCTCTCTACCTTTTCATACTAACCTTGGTCTGCATGCGGTTTTGCACTGATGGTTGCATGGACGCAAGCGGTTGCTCAGCCAGCGCCGCACGTGGTTTAGGCAATACACGGTGTTCAATAAGTTCGAATACAAGTTTTCATCATTGCGTAGGTATGCGCCATGTACATATTCTGCATTGGTATTGGTGTCAGCTTTAGCTTCATTCATACGCTACCGAATGTGCGCGGTGTTGACATTCTGTTAGTTGTTGTTCGTTTGTTACGCGCGATGAAAGAGTATCGGGACTTCGTAATTAAGCGTTTTTTGAACGGTGAGCGACCCGGCGATATATTCCGGCTGCTGAAATCGCATGGGGTCAAGCGGAACTTTGTCTACCGACCATCAGGCGATACCGGGAGACGTCCTCGACCAGTGACCGTGCGAGATCGGTCGGCCGCGTTCAGCGAGGACGCCACGGGTCATCAAGATCGTGAGGGAGCCGAATTCGGCGCAAAAAGAACCGCTCAATCCGGAAAACGGCTGCAGATCTCAACGTTTCCATTGGAACCGCTCACACCATACTCACCAAGGACCTTGGTTTCAGGCCTTACAAAAAACGTAAGGTCCATGGCGTTTCGGAGGCTACCAGCAAAAAGCGGTTGGATCGAGCTAAGAGGATCCTCTCTCGGCACGCTGGTCAGGAGTTTGTTTTTCGGACGAGAAACTGTTCGTGCTGCAGCAGCCGACTGATGTGCCAAAATGACCGGGTGTGGGCGCCATCGAGGGACAGCATTCCTGAATCCAATATAAACATCCCTCGGTTCCAAAGTGCCGCGTCGGTGATGGTTTGGGGGCAGTATGCAAACGTGGTAAGCTACCCTTGGTGTTTATTGAAAAAAACGTCAAAATCAACGCGGCGTACTACAAAACTGAGGGTTTTGGAAAAGGTTGTTGCCCCCAGTCTCCGAAGCCTCTACGGCGATGAGCACTACGTGTTCCAGCAGGACGGTGCACCAGCCCATACGGCAAATGTGGTTCAAGCCTGGTGTCGGGACAATTTAACCGACTTTCTGGACAAAACTTTGTGGCCTCCCAGCTCCCTCCCGGACTTGAATCCTCTCGACTTTTTGTTTGGTCCTATATGATGGCGAAGCTGAACGAGATACAAGGTCAGCACTTTGGATCATTTTCAAGACGGTAATTCTCAAAATCTGGGACGAAATGCCCATGCAGTCCGTGCGTGCCGCCTGCGACGCGTTCGAGAAACGTTTGAAGCTCGTTAAGGAGTACAAAGGGGGGTCATTCAAGAGAAATGTTGTAAACGTTCCTTGTAAACATAGCTTTCAATAACATAAATCCAAAAAATAAACATGTTTTCATTTTTTTAACAAATTTTGAAAGTGTATCCGAACTTATTGAACACCGTGTAAGTATATGTCTGAATCCACATCATTGAGGTAAGTTCTTCACGAAAATAAATAGGGTGTTGCAATGGGATGTTGAAAATTTGAGTCATGGTGATAAATGAATACAATTCAATTCAGTAATACAACATCCAGGAATAGAAATACAGCATCTATCAAACACAATAACAAACCAAATCACAAACACATTATTATGAATAAGACAAGACACAATAATACATAGTACACTGATTAAAACGCAACACAGACAAGAACATTCAAAATACATAAAAGGGAATCAATTTTATTAAAACTATTTGAAACATCACAATAAAAACAGTGATCAAATGGGCACCATAGACTAGGAGTGTCAGTGTGTTGATTTAAAATATAGGCTCATCGAAGCGAATTTTACCAATAAAAGGGTCCAGTGCAGATTAAAAGTAAGAGCCTGCAACTACTGTGATAACCACAAAAAAAGATAGATAGAACATTACTACCGGAATAACATCGTAATTAATCACTGAATTCTAATGTATCAATCCACTCAAATTGCGTTGTACTTAATGGGGCTCAGTCTATTTCCACCGGAGTTCGATCATATTTTTTTTTGTTCTGTTTCATTTAACACAGATAGACAGCACAATCACCTTTGTTTTACGCATATACTTACATGATAGGAGGCACGACTGCGCCATTGTCGTGAACCGGGGGTAACGGCTTCACGTATCTGTCAGCTTGCTGGTCGTCTTCAACCGGAATCTTCTTCGGCGCCCGTCAAGTTCATGAAATTCAGCCTTCGAAGCCAAATTTGGTTCCACCTGCTTGATTATTTCTCGAGTTATACAGAAATTTGTGCTTCATTTGTATGGAAGCCCCTCTTTTCAGAAAGGAGTGGGGTCTTGAGTCATCTTAGAAACATTTCTTGCTTCCAAAAACTCTCACATGTTAAATTTGGTTTCGTTTGCTTAGTTAATTCTTGAGTTATACAGAAATTTGTGTTTCATTTCTACGGGAGCCCCCCTGAGAAGGGAAGGGTCTTTTACTACCATAAGAACCTTTCCTGGCCCCAGAAACGACAGACAGACAGACAGACAGACATACAGACAGACAGACAGACAGACAGACAGACAGACAGACAGACAGACAGACAGACAGACAGACAGACAGACAGACCTTGAGGCACTCGATCGACGCTCCTTTGCTCCCAGATACATTTGAGCACATCATACACGGTTGATTTGGCGATTTTCTACGTTTTTGCGATGTTTATTGCGGACCAGTAAGATTATCAACGCGGGTGTGCCGAATTTTTTTTCTCCTCCCGGCTTCCATCTGGAATAATTTTTGACTCACTGCACGAAACACCGTGAAATTTATACTACTTTTAATTTATATTTTTCTGAGGGTGGAATCCGTTTTGGTGATGCTGCTGGTGTTGTTTTTATAGGGCTGAGTTAACAGAAATGAGCATGAGCATGATTGACCGGCCACGGATGCAATTCCGTTATTGCTAGATCAGCTGTATCTACACATAGAACCAACAGATGGTGTTTGGGACTAACATACATCTTCAATGTGTAAAAACTGGTGACCCATTATAAAGCAATACCGGCGCCGGCCGTGCCCGAATGCTGGTCAGGTAGGGAATAGGAAGTAACGTGTTGACATGATACTCGCTTTTAAAAAAGCCGAGAAATCCTCTGCACTTCCATAAAAAATCAATGGGATGTTGGATAGTTGGGGAGAGGTTAGCAGCAAGGTTCGTTTTGGTTAACGATACGCTGAAAATATGTAGCACTTTTCGCCAAAAGCAATGGGCCAATGTTACTGAAAAGAGTCAAGCATAACGAAAAACAAAGAAGATATAATATATTAGGTATTAGATATTGCCTTACAAATTTGGTATGGCTCTGTTAACAGAAATGCATATAAAATATTTCAGATTCATTGTTGAAAATTGTCGAACTTGTGCAAAGTTTCTCAATGCGTTACGAATAGTCTTTTAATATTATCATATTAGTTCCAAATCGTGCTTCAGAGATGGCGCTGCAGTCTATCTTTGCCAAATGAAGTTTTAGAGAGTTGTCGTGTTCATTAAATTTGTTGAGCAAATAAACTGTAGTAGCTTGACACTATCAGATTAGTTCCAAATTGCACCGCAAAGATGGCGCTGCAACCTATCTTTGCCAAATGGGGCTCTAGGGAGTTGCTGTTGTCAGCCAAGTTGTGGAGAATATAAAATGAAGACATTTGAAATAATCACATTAGTTCCAGATCGTACCGCAGAGATGGCATTGCAGCCTATCTTTGTTAAATGGAGCTCTAAAGAACAATAAATAATGTCACCATGAGAAACTTTGCCGAAGATGGCAACTCTCTACAACTAGTGTGGAATATTTTGTATGCAATTCTGCTCAAACATCAAAATAAAAGTCGGACCGAATAACTTGATAACTGGCCTTGGTATTAAGGAGCTCAGATTAGGAGAGAAAATACCTGAGGATAATGCCAAAAAATTGTTCCCACAATGTTATGCGAATACCAAATTGAGGTAAGACAATGCCAAAATAGTACCTCTCGAGTATTCCCAGGTATCCAAAATAATAATTTATTTTATTCGAGGGATATTTTGCTTGCAATTCTTAGGTATTTTGCTTAGGTATTTTACCTCTTAATCTGAGCTCTTAATACCAAGGTCAGTTGTCAAGATCAAAATTAGGTATTCATATGTTGTTAACTCCTGCTCGAGCACCGATGCATTTTTCAAACCATAACCTTTCAAATGGGATACAAACATTGTGTCAAGGTTGAAATTTCATAATTCTTGAAAGGGTTAAAATCCAGGTCAATATTGTCCCTAATGGCTTATGTGTCAGTTTGTTTTAATACCCGAGGATGGTTTAGTGTGTTTGCATAAAATGTTTGACTAAAGGGTGTTCACGATGAAATTGCCACACTATGAAGTTGCTAACTTTTTAACCGTTGGGTAGAATTTAATGAAAATTTGGGTGGATTTAGTTCATAGTGCATTATTTACATCCTGCAAGTTTTAAAGTCCTGTGATCAAAACAGCTCGTGCGTGATAAAATCTTGCGCATTCTTCACGAGAACAAGGATCTCTCGCATCGTTCCATCGCTAAAACATTGGGAATCGCGAATTCCACGGTGTCGCGAGTGATTAAGCGGTTCGAGGAACGGTTGATCACCGATCGGAAGCCCAGAAGTGTAGGAAAAAGTATTCCGTACAACACCAAAAATCACAACCGCGTAGTAGGGGCCTTCAACCGAAATCCGAACGCCTCCGTGCGGGATGTGGCTAAGAAGCTGCACCTAAGCCGAAGTTTTGTCCAGAAGGCCAAAACTAAGGCTGGGCTTCGAACGTTCAAGGTACAAATGTTGTACCTCAACATGCTGACGAAAGTTGAATGCTGCATCATGGACGACGAAACATATGTGAAGGCCGACTTCAAACAGATCCCCGGCAACCTGTTTTTCACGGCCAAGGATAAGTTCAGCGTTCCGGAGCATGTCCGCACTCAGAAGATGTCCAAATTTGCGAAGAAATTCCTGGTTTGGCAAGCCATCTGCACGTGCGGGAAGCGGAGTGCACCTTTCGTGACCCAGGACACGATGAACGGACAGGTGTACATAAAAGAGTGCCTCCAGAAGCGACTGCTTCCTCTCCTGAAGGCCCACAACGTCCCAACAATCTTCTGGCCGGATTTGGCCTCATGCCACTACTCCAAGGACGTGCTGAAGTGGTATGCGGACAATAAGGTAAATTTCGTGCCGAAAATGTTCAACCCTCCCAACACTCCGGAGCTCCGCCCCATCGAGAAGTACTGGGCGATTATGAAGCAGCACCTTCTTAAACGACCTAAGGTAGTGAAGACAGTCGAGGAACTGAAGAAAGTATGGGTTTACATGCAAAAAACGGTTGATTCACAGGTTGTGCAGAATCTTATGGCCGGGGTTAAGGCCAAGGTGCGGGCATTTGCGTATGGACTGTAAATAAAATACGAGTAAAATGGTAAAATGAAGTTTAATAGTTATTTCTCAATCCCTGAAAATTTGATAGCAATCGGATGAAAACTCGAATTTTGCGAATCAATTTTGTGTGTGGCAATTTCATCGTGGACACCCTTTATTCGACTATTAATCGGAGAACCGACCGATGTAATCCGAAGCAATTGAGACAATATGAATCATCTGAGAATTGTTCATGTCCGCATAATTTTCGATTTCCTGAACTTTAGGGGCATCATAATTTCACTGGTTAAGCTCAACACCCAAGTCACAATTTTAGTTTAATTCCAGCCTCGACGCAGCACTAGTTTTATTCCAGCATTCCTCGTGGTTTTGTTGATAAAACCATATTTAAAACTGATTTGTTTACCAACACATCCTCTATGCTTCCTAACAGCCAAAATTTGCACAATGTGGCCCATTAGGCTGATGCAAAATATTTGCTCCCCTAAGCATAATCGATGCCAATTTGGGTCCTGATAGTCCCCAAAATTTTTTAACACATCTGGTTTTAATTTGGCTTGTACACGCTATTCAAAGTTTGTATGGGAATTAGTATGAAGAATCTCAAACTTACATTTAAAGATCCCTAACATCTTGATGTTATGTCCTTAAACCAAATCTTATATACATCCATAGAGTGTAAGTTGTCAACTATCAAAATGTCGAAGATACCTGACATGTAAATTTTATACAAAAATAGTTATTCAACAAATATAATAATAAGAAGTAAAAATATGTAATGTATATAAAATATCAAAATAAAAAATATATAAAATAAATATAATAATATAAATAAAATATAATACATAAAATATATGAATATAAAATATAAAAGACATATAAATAATAAGAAAACAAAAATAAGAATAAAACATCATACCTGAAGTGTTTTTTTTATGTTTTATTGAATAATTCTAAATTATGATTAAGTGCTGATGTCTTTAACCACTAAAGCTTAGTTTTTGAACTCTTTGCGCCAGCCTTAATTATGTATGTTTGAGCCCAAATTTTTCATACGGTCTATTTTCGATCTAATGAACATTTTCTAAGTGGTTAGGTTTTAAATTTTAATGTAGTCATTTTCCTTGTCACCTTGTATTTGTATCTGTATTCACTCTTACACCCTTTGTTCGGCAACGGATAAATGCAAGAAATCTGTTTGCAATAATCCTTTAAGTGACTCTCGAAAAAAGCTTTTATCCTCGAGTAATAAAGTGATAGCTCTATTGCAGATCCAGGAACCCATTTTAGAATGACACTTTCAATAAACCCAGCATATAAACATTACTGATTTAATTTGGATCAGGTCACTGCAACACACTTCAAGACTTGGATATTTAATGTTTCCTATCCAGGCACGTATGTTTTACTAATTGAAAAGATTTTTCAAATATATTTACAATAAAATAGATCTCATCACATGAAGTTTTCAAAACAGCACTAGCTTGATCAATAAACACCCATCAACATGAAAATTTTCGATAAATATTAACGATAAATTCGTTAGATATTTGTCAAAATTAAATTTTCTAAACCGCCCGATAGATATGGAACTATTCGATTCAGCTCAACTAGTACTAGTGTGTGTATGTGTACCTATGTGTACGTGCCTGTAATGCTACAATGAAAGGCGTCTTTTTGAACCATCACTGGACCGATTTGCATGAAACAAATGTCAATGGGACTGTCAAGTGGTGACGTCAAGTCAAGTTCCTGAAGAGTTTTTCTAATGAAATCTAGAAATGTGCGTGGAACGCCTTCCGGTGAAAATGTGTTGTTTTAATATTATGAGAGTTAATTACGTTGATCACGTTGAACCCCTCAAATCATATGAGAAACCAATGAGAAAATAGATATTAGGCATTTTAGCTATCGAGGACCAAACTGACCATTCCCAGGCGAGTTCCCGGTATTACACCTCAATTACATGATGATTCAAACAAAAGTACAATCGTTGGCAACGACGTGATCCTATCATGAAACTGCCACGAGCACACCAGACGCCATACGCAATTCTTCCCACAATCACACCAGAAGGCAGACGCCAAACGAAATTATCAATTAGCCTAAACAATCGCTTTCACTATCGTCACGCTGATATGCTGATGTCAGCATACCGCCCAGTCTGAATCTCAATCGTTTGCGAATCTCCACAGAAACACCTGCATTGTTCCCACAGACTTAGAATTCAATCAAGAACTTTCCTTTTAGGACTAAGACAGAATTGTAGTTAGTCTTAAGTGTCCTAAGTGAATTGAATGAAGAAAGAGCTTCGAGCTCGTAAGGCTCATAATTGTTTTTGTTCAGATTCTTTCTCAACGGTGGTTATATTAAGTAAACAGGACAACATTACACCCACCCGGACGTGTTCAGGGGTAAAAGTTGGTCAAATACGACACCACATGGCTATTATAATAGTCAGCATAGTGACGATAGGTCAAAGCTGAAAATCTATTACGATATTTTGAAAAAATGTGTCTCAAGCACGTAGAGCCATTTAAACAGTTATGGCCCAAACACAATGATAACGGCAACGGAAAACGGCAAAGCCCGATCTGAGTATTCCTGCAAATGTCAAAATGGCCAGCTAGACCGGTGAAAATACAGTTTTTCCTATACACGGTCGTTTGCAAAAACCCATTAATGAGTGAAAAAAATAACCATTTTCGCTAGAAGTGCCTCTCCCCATTTAATGGGTAAACTTGATTTACCCATTAATGGGTAAGAGCAGTCTTTGTCACAAAATGGGTATTTATTCACCCATTGCAAAAAAGCGAGGTTTCAACAAAATACTTTTACTAATCTTTATTCATGCCTACGGAAATGAAGAATCTCTAAAAAAATCAATATTTCTGCGTCCAACTTCTTTCTGTTCCTCCATGTACCGTGCACACAAAGGATTGTTAACGCAAGTTTAGCACAATCGACGATCTGGAAGCATAATTTCGAAGCATTAGATTCTTATTTACAAAATTATCATTTGTCTTACCATGCGTCATGCAGAGCGTATTGTTTCAAATATTACGTTAGGTTTTATCAAAATTAAAAAATGAAACAAGCTAACTGCTTTCCATCATAGATGGCACCTGATACGCTTGGTTTATGTACTTTTTTCACCCATGTAATGTGTAAAAATATACCCATTTTTTATTGTATGAGGTTTCCTCTAATGGTTATTTTTCAATCCATTGTATAATTGAGAATTCCACCATTTTACTACAGACCGGTATGCGTATTTGAAAATGGGTGTTTTTTTACCCAATAATGGGTTTTCGCAAACAACTGTGTATTGTAGAAAATGCACAAAGTTTCGTCCAATCGAAGATGGTCATCATGAGTGCACGTTGTTAGATTTGAAAGAAATTTTTTCTCTGAAACAAAGCAACCGATATATACATATTTGTCAATTCACGAACCCAATTTTTGCGACCTTGACGTATAGAAGAAAAATACAGCAAATCAGCTCCAAGCCATGTATTGTCTGAAATCCACATCGATTCGCCCGGGCTCACTTTAACCCAGCCAAGTTATCCAGACATTTTTCAATGAAGGTATATCGCTTGAACGATTCCGGCAGCCGGTCATTAATTTTGCAATCGATAGTCCAAATCCAGGTCAACGTCCCTACGGAGGAGACTGCCAAATTGATCAATGCCGACGACAGTCGATCGCCGATGGACGGCTCCGGCGGTAGTTCACAATTGCCCACTTTTGGAAATCCAATGTAGCTCACGACCACCCTCGAACGCCCGCCACAGCCGTTGCCGCCACAATTAGGAGGTCAACGTCACCCTCAATGTTTTACTTAAATTCGTAGTCCTACGCCTGTCATAGGTCAACGGCAAGCGCGAAACTTGGCCGCCGTCGGTGGCTCGAAATAAGTGAACTGTGCAAGTGTGTCGCAAGAATCGGTCGGGTCGGTCGTGCCGGAATGCTACACGTATGACACCTCGCAAGGGAGAGTTACACGTCGCCGCGGCGGTTGGCTGGCGAAAAGTGATCCAAATTGGAGTTTTTTTTTGTTCGCACGAGATCCACTTTGTACTTAGTTTCAGTTGACGTGAGGGTACTGTAGGTAGGTACCTACTAATTTCTACTCACACGCCATTCTGTGTGGTTGCAAGCTTAGGCTAGTCATTTCACTGGTTAGCATAAATCATTACAAAATATGAATGCTAAAACGATTGAATAACATGGTAGATTTAATGTTTAAAACTAACGCATGATTTATTGCCTCAATTGGTCGTATAATATAGCACCAATTTATGGTCTGTGGGCAGTCGTGCAGAATGATATTTTCCCAAAGTATAGCCATTCGTTTTCATCCATCCTGAAAGTGTCAATCGGCAACTTGATCCCGCTCTTGGGTTGAACAGTCATTAATGACACTTTTTCCGCCATTATCTCAATCGCCTCGGTGCGAAAGCTAACATGTCAATTTAAATACTCACTTGTCATCGCGTCGGGGACCACTCGATAACTCCACTTTGACGGAAGAGGGCGGGTAGCTATCTCGAAATCCTCCGGTTTTGTTTTGCGGCATTTAACGGCCCGGCCGGTCGCAGAGCAAAAACACGCAGAAATTGATTGATACGCACTCCTGGCTCAAAGAGCTGAGAAGCTGAAAAATGTTTCCACGCGTGTGTGTGGGCATTATTGTGGACATGCTTACTGCCGTCGTCGTCGTCGCGCCGTTGTTGTTTAATTGGCAGCTCTCTGGCCGGGAGGCATTATTACTGTTGATGTTGTTGTGGTGGTTGATTTTCACTTTAGCGTTTATCTTTTTTTTGCATGGTTCATTCGGATTAACCGCGGCCCACATGGACTGCATTTGTGTACTTATAGATAGCCTGTTGGTTGGTGAGGGTTGGTTCGCAATCGATGAGGTGTTAAGTAGTTGTTTCACATATAAGCTTATCACACGTAAAGTATACTTTTACTAATAGAATAACAACATCATTAGAGACGCTTTGCTAGGATTGGTATTAATTGTCATGAGGTGTTGATACAATTTAAATGCGTTGTTCAGCTTAACTCGAGCACTCCATGATTGTTGAGTAAACTAGCGATGCGTACAACGAAAATTCGCATTGCAATACTACTTCCACTTATTTTAAAATTCGAGAAAATGTATCTGAACAAAGCATTAATTGACAACTTATCTGCATCAAAATATTCTCATTTGATTTTTTTATCCATATGCTCTAGGTTGGATGTATGACAGTGTGTTTGATTCCGCCCATTAAGTTTTGCACAGCGACCCCTGTCACTTGTTTGGTTGCCTCTTGCGATTAATGAGCAAAGTGTTGATACTTACTCGCCTATCCTATCGATTTTTCTAAGTTTGATCATTGTGAGGCCGTATTTCTAGGGTAGTTTGAGAACGGCAGTCCTTTGGTATAATGTACAGCCGCTCTCAAATCAGCCAAAACAACACAAACTCGTGTTCCTCCCCAGGTAACCAAAAAGCAGTTTCAAAGCGTCTTTACGACAGCCTATCAAGCAATTAAGTCACCTTAAATGCAACATTATTGTCGCTTTAGGTCCAATATAGGGCTGCTCTATTGCAATGCTATGATAATGCTTCTTCTATTCTATTTTTCATTCGAAATGCTT
Source organism: Aedes japonicus (assembly GCA_034211315.2). Classification (NCBI taxonomy): domain Eukaryota; kingdom Metazoa; phylum Arthropoda; class Insecta; order Diptera; family Culicidae; genus Aedes; species Aedes japonicus. The sequence continues at coordinate 197,279 of JASCZW010005280.1, read as the reverse complement.
ATTACCGGCTACATGCATTTAAAGAGTGTTTGAAATCCAACTTTACAACAGATAGCATCCAAGATGCTTATATAATGCTAATATATTGCTTGTAGCATCTGTAATGCAGACCTTGTATGATATGATGTATGATATGTACTACCACCAATTGTAGCACGGAAACTAAATCCGACAGCAGTGAGCTCTCCTCGCTGTTAGACTTGATCAAGCTTTAATAACCACTGATTATCCTAATCATGCTATTGTATGAAGGGAAAAAAGGGGTTGGGTGGATTGATAGGCAACATCACTTATACGTATCCACAGGGATATAAAAAATCTCCTTCCAACACCATGATTGAACAATTGGTCAAAAGAGCAAGTCATCTAACATGAGGATGCCCCAAATGGACGGGCAGAGGAGCCTGCCCTCTATTTACAAACTGTTAGCAATGGGGAGTTGGCATTCCCACTATCCCCATCCAGAGTGCTTCAATCGGGTGCCCTGATGGTCCCTCCCATTCCTATGAAATATTTATATAATAGTGTATATATTTATGCAAATGAAAAATACTGCAATCACTCGGTATCTATTATTTATGATCTCTTTCGGTGGATCCTGAAATATAAGAAATGCTGTGGAGAGTTCTGTGTTTTTGCGCTTAAGCACTTTTTCGATCGTTTTCAACGATAGCAGAAATTTTCCAAAATCTTGATTTAAGGTATCCTAAAAAAGTTTGTTAAATTTTACAAAAATAATATTTATACATTTTAATTTACTGTTGCCATGTTCACTATTTGCTGCTTGGTGGTGATTTTTATTACAGCAATACGCTTTAAGTTTTGCTGGCCTAATAATTATTGCTCCTGTGTAAGGAAAACAGAGAAGATCTTATTGACAGGGAGTTAAAGACAAATGCACTTAAAAAAACAACAAGCAATTTTTAAATCATCTATGAAGTAAAATCAATAAAACAATATCATCAAATATAATGATATTGTCAGTTATGATACGGTACTGACAAAAATTGAACTGTAACAGCAGACACAATCCGAATGGCAAACAGCTCAAATTTGGAAAAGGTTCATTTGCAAACCGATGACCTGGTAGACCTGAAAGATATGATAATGGAAAATTATGCTATAATATACTAGTCGCACCCCCTCACTTCGCTATTGTCAGATTGACAACATTGCCCAGGCTACGCCAACCAGCGTCTCCATGTTTCAGCTGGCAGTCTTTTGTGATCATATGACTCGTGGAGGCGTGAGGACCGAAGGTCGGACGCACCCTCCTGCCAAATTGTCAACTCACCATTTGAAGCCCGTATCTGTTATGCAGACTTTGGGTTGATTTACTGCATATAACGTTTGCATTATAAAAAAAAAATGCACAAAAATTGCCGATTTTTCATGGGTTTACCTTCACCCGCACTGACGAACCTACCCATACAACATCAATCATAGTAACCCATGAGCCAGCAGACAAAATTTGACAGCTCTATCAGTCGAACTCGCATCGAAAACGGACATCGTTCGGCACTTTGTGGATGCCGGATACGCCCGTTCCGGCATCTACAACATCTTGGCACTATTAGACAACAATCAGAGCATCGAAAGAAAGCCCGGTGAGTGACAAGAAGCTCCAAAGGATGCTGAAAAGGAAGACCGAGGGAAGAGTGGCTACATCGCTGCGTGCACTTGGCCGGAAGGTCGGTTTAACCGGTCATACAGTGAAAAAGTTCCACATGAACATACATGTCAGAAAGCGGAAGTCACGTCCACTGGTTTCGGAGCTGCATGCAATGACGCAGCGGCAGCGGCTGAATAAGATGGTCAACTCGATTTTCCCGGCGAATCGCGACGTGGCGGTGGTGATGGACGACGAGACCTATCTCACCCTGAACGACTGGCAGGGCCCTTCGTATTTTACTTCCCCCATGAAGGAAGCGAGCGCCGAGGTGAAGTTCATTTCACACACCAAGTTCTTCAAGAAGGTGATGCTTTGGCTGACAATCAGCGAGAAGGGATTGTCAATGCCGCTCTCCTTTCGGTCTGGACTGGCCGTGAATGGGGAAATTTATAGTACAAAATGCCTGCCGAAAGTTGCGTCGTTCATCAAGAAATACCATAAAGGCAAAGACGCGGTGTTCTGGCCGGATCTGGCGTCGACCCACTAGAGAATTTCTGGGCCAACCTGAATCGTAAGATTTACTGCAACAATTTGTCGCGAAAACTGAGGAAGAACTGATAAATAAAACGAAGAAAGAACTCAAAAACTTGCCGGTTAACTGCCGGAAAGCCGCTCACAAGGCCGTAGATTTTTTTGCATGTAAGCTGAAATAATTACCTTCTATGGAAAATTTATCAGAAGCAATTATCTATTGTGCAGTCTCCGTGCGGTATGTGCAAGTAGTTGCCGGGCGGTCTGGCTCTGGTTCCTTTTCCACAACCCCGGATGGGTGTCATTATTTCTTTGGTATCAAACTCGCCTAATGGTAATGCTAACCAGCCGACCAGACGAGTCGGTGGTCCGAATCCGACTTTCTTTATTGAAACTATGCTTATACTTAAACCTTAAAATGAACCCACCGTCTCTCTTTCTCTTTTTTTCCCCAAACGTTCTCAACTTTCGTTCAACTGGCGTAAAAACCAGGAAAACAAAAAGGCCTAAGGGTTTGTGCACAAATTACGTAACGCAAAAAACCGGGATTTCGGACCCCCTCTCCACCCTATGTTACAATAAGTAACGCATGACCAGACTCCCCCCTTTAATTACGTAACGCTGACGAACCCCCCCTCCACCTATTTCTCAATTGTAATAAAATCATCACAAAAACCGTTATTGTTGTTGTTTTTATGTTTAATTTTAATATACTTGAAATTAGTAAAGATTGCAAACATCATTCAATTAATTTTATCTCAAAGCTTGTTTAAAGAATACGAAAAACATTGCACTCATTGTACTTCATTTATTCAGGTTAATGAATGTTCTTAAAACTCCTACATATATTATTTTAAAGAGTTTATTCAAATGTCTTTAAATTATTCAAAGTATCACAAATAAAGTGTTATTCAAATCACTTAAATCAACAGTATTTTATGCAATGCATAATATTGACCTATTGCCGTTATTATTAATTATATGGGTACTATTCAGAGTTTTCCTTTTGATCCGGGCAGTGCATGAATAAGGGCGCGCTATGTACTACTAGTTCATGACGGCAGAAACATAGATCAACAGACGCAGCACCAAGTTCACTTGATGTAGGCTACACGCAGAGGAATATTGGGTGATTGAACGGAATGATTCGAGTCAACATTTCTTGTGTATTAAATCAAACCCCACATTGTTTTAGTTTAATGCAATCATATATTTGAAACGAAAAAAATTCGTATCGAATCCAATATTGTTAGTCAATTAATAATTTGGTAGACTCAACAATCAACAAAAGATTCAACAAAATTTCTTATTATTTGAATGGTTCTAATATAAAAAATACAATATATTTTTTCAACTCAACCGGTTTGGTCGAATCAATGCAAAGGTGGCTTGTTTCCAAAATGCTTTTTTTTTCAACAATAAATGCTTTTTGTTTCCAATAGAAACCTCATTTGCAGCGCTTTTGGAAATAAAACAAAATTGTTGTTGGTTCAAAAATTAAATCAGTGTTGTTTGAATAAATAAATATTGTGGGTAAGCCGTGAGTCAACAATAAAATTTGTTGAATCTATACAGAACAATATGTTTCTAAGTGTGTAGATGTACGATTTATGAAAAATTGCGCCAATTGGTGATGCAAATTGTCATAAGATACCTTTCGTTTAGTAGATCACATTTAAATGCATGAACAACTCACATGGGTGGTTGCATGAACGACTGACAGATCTACTTTATCGGCTCAAAATATATATGAAAAAAAAACGGAAACTACTAGGAGTTATTCTGCTCTTCACGAAATTAATTTTGTGCATTGTTCAAAAAAGGTGTAATGATAGCGTTTTGTTAGAAGACATGCAATATGAATGTTTCATATAATTTACGAGACATTTGTTCTATGTGCATAATCCATGTTTACGAAACGAGTGAAAGCTAATTTACGAAAATTAATTTTCAGTGTACGTCAAAGTCAAAGTCCATCAAAGCTTTAGAATGAGGTCGGAAATCAAAAGATAAACTTAATCAATTTTTCTTAAAATTTCAGATGCACCACTTGGCCATAAATGTGTTTCTATTATGGCCACTCCCATAAGAAACACATGCAATTGCCCTTGAAAAGAACCAACATTTAAAACTATGGCGATAATTGGTGCAGTGTACCAGTTATGGCAAACGTCATTAATAATACAAAAACAAAGTTTTGGCTCATTTTCGAACATTTTCTTCAAAATTTAGATTGAAATCTTTCGTTTGACGTGTTTCCCAGAATGTTTAAACATAATTCTCAACTAGTATACATTAACCCTTTTCTACTTGATGAAGAAGGACATGTTCGCTCATCATCATGAGTCACCAAGAGTGGACAGTAAGGTATGCTAGATATGAAGAGAAAACGTTGAAAATTCCGTCGGTGCACGGTAGGTAGGAAATAGAATGAGAAGTATTGAAAAATGAGCGAAAGGGCATGGGTAAAGTAGTACTCGAACCAAGGACGTTACTATTGCTTAACATTCCACTGCGGGGTAGGTCAAGGCACGGATGAATCCGCCACCGGCTTTCCTACTTGCTACTTGCTACTTTGCTTGGCACACTGGAAATTTTATTGACGCAAATTGGTTATTAACTTTTAATTTTTTTTTTCAAATTGGTTATTTTGTTACGTAACGATTTTAAAACTCGCCTCCCTCATATGTCACAATAAGTAACGGTTGCTCAACCCCCTTCCCCCCCCCCCTCCCCTTCATGTGTTAGGTAATTTGTGCACAAAGCCTAATAAGCATATCATAAGTGTTATGCAATACTAAGTCGCAGCGTTTCATATGCGACACTGTTCTTTTTTGTCAACGAACTCACTCAGTATTTAAGCCAGCTGGAGTGTTTGTGACCATGAAAATGAACATGGCAAGTAGAGAACTCTCCTTGATTACAACTCTAGGTGACAAATCACCCAGAAGCATGTAAAATTAGGGGCCATTGCACTATGGTCCAGATCACGAATTTACGAGCAAACATGCTCCTAGCGCCTAAACTTGAAACTTTACAGCAAAGTGATGTTGTACAACATGGTTTGTATCACTAAGGCCCATTTTTTTATGTTAATTAAAATTAGGATGGTCACCAGTTTTACGGAAATACAGAAACTAACTTTTTTATTTGCAGAAATAGACGTTTACATTCTTGAGCAAAATTGTAGCGCAAAAAATTTCATGGAATTTTCATATATTAACTTTTTTGTAGCTTGAAAATTGACCGATTTAGAGCCTTCAATAACTATTGATTGGTTGAAGCTAGCGGCAAAATTAATATATGCAAATACGGGCCTTTAAAAGTTCTATAACGCCACCGACGTCGGCTGGGATCGAACCCAGACCCACTGGGGTTCCAAGTAGCAGTCACGCTTACCACTCCACCACCGAAGCCGGCCTACGAATATTATGTTACAAATTAAAAAAAAAAACATTTCTCTGGTGATTGCATGAATGACCGACAGATAGTCTTTGTCGACTCGAAATGTAATTAATAAAAAAGCGCATACACTTGGAGTTGTCCAGCGTTTTTTTTTTTAATATGACTCCTAAGAAGATACTTGATTATTAAATATGAGGATATAATTCTCGGCAGTGCTTTAATTTTTACTTTAGGATACATTATTCTTGCCCATGCCACCAGCAACACCATTATGGCTGGTCTTCACAAAATTAATTTCGAACATTATAAACCTTGCTTCAGATAGAATTGGAACAAAAACAATTGCCTGTATTTCAGTTATTTATTATTGAATTCAAGATCTTTTTTTATACAAATATAGCGTTTTTTTCATACTTTTAAGAAAAAATACGGATAAAATTATTCATAACGGTTTCGAAGGAATTCTCGAATTTTTCCTGTAACACGGCTCATTTGGCGGCGAACACCTTCTTCGTCTATCGTTTTAGCTATCTTATTCCACCAGGTCTTCATCTGATTGATGTCTTTGACAACCTTTCCCTTTGACTTGAGTCTCCTCTTCATGATTGCCCAGTATTTCTCAATAGGGTGGAACTGGGGGCAGTTGGGTGGGTTAAGGTTTTTCGGAACAACCTGGACCCCTTTCTCTGCATACCATTCTTGAACGACTTTGCTGTAATGACAGCTTGCCAAATCTGGCCAAAGCATTACGGGATGGTCGTGGGATCAAATGAACGGCAAAATTCGTTTTTGGAGACACTCTTTTTGGTATAGTTCCGACGTCATTGTCTTATTTGTAACGAAAACTTTAGTTTTTTTGCCACAGCTGCAAATGCCCTGCCAAATCATGAATTTTCGTGCAAATTTGTTGGCAAAAACAAATTTAAATTTGGCTGGAACATCCTCCCGAGCCGTTGCCAAGTAAAATTTTTGACCTGGGATTTGCCCGAAGTCAGCCTTGACATAGGTTTCATCGTCCATCAGAAGACACCCGTCGAACTTGGTCAGCACCTGGTCGTATAGCTTCCGAGCACGGATTTTGGTCACACTATTCTGTTTTATGGTCCGATTTGGCTGTTTGCTAGCTCGATTCCTTCCCGGAGTCGAGTTCTCCTCACGGTACTATGGGCAGCACCGAATTTTCTGGCCAAATCACGGTCCGACAGATTGGGATTCCTCTTAATCGTCTTTAAAATCTTACCACGCAGTTTCCGGTCGACAGTTCCACTCCGACGATTGGCTTGAGGCTTCCGAATCGTCGTCAATGTTTCCTTATACCGTTTGATAACGCGCCATACGGTATTTCTGGGCAATTTCAGCTGTTTAGCTAGCCTAGATGCAGACCACAATGGATTTTCCAAATAACTGTGCACAATTTTATCCATTCTTTCGGCTTCCATGTTGATTGTTTACAAAGTACAGTCGATTTGCGGTACGTTAAAAATACATACGTGAAGCTGACAAAATTCCCGACACGTGGGCGCCAAGAACTTCCAAATCCGTCCACCAGGAGCGCCACAATATGAGCAAAAATTTGTTCCAATTCTAAATGAAGCAGGCCTTACAAAAAGGTGTACAGAGATGCTGCTCTAAGCGAAACGACATGCCGTGATTGGTTCTGTCACTCCAAAAATGATGATTTTGATGTGAATGACCGTCCACGTGAAGGAAGGTCCAAAACCTTCAAAGACGCTGAATTGGAAGCATTGGCCGTTGTTGGTTGTGGGCAAGAAGAGCTTGCTTTGTCATTAGGAGCCAAGCCATTTTCAAGCAATTGTATGCGTTGGGAATCATTCAGATGCAAGGAACTTGGGTTCCTGATGATTTGAAGCCAAGAAACGTTGAGCGTTGTTTTTTCGCCTATGAACAACTGCTCCAGAGAGGAAAAAATCTACTACCTGGTCATACTTTTACGTCGTTGTTTTGGTAAAATGTTTCCGCTGCGAAGTTTATGATGTGCATTTGGTGGGACCAGGTCGGTGTTATTTATTATGATCAGTTGAAACCGAGCAAAACCATCTCTGGGGAACGGTTTCGAACTCAGCAGTTCCACTCATATGAAGACATCAGATGGCTTGATTCGTGAATAGCCTCAAAAGACGAACACTTCAACCGTATGTACATGTATATCACAAATTAAAATATTTTTTTTTTGCCGGAACTTATTAAAGAACACGAATACAAGTTATAGTTACCTAGTTTATTGACTGATGAAAGTATTGAAGAAGTATTTTCAACTATTTTAATATAAGCTGTATTCCTTGGGAATACTATTCGTTAGCAATGCTGGTTGAATCTTAAAACCATCGTCGGTGGTGTAGTGGTAAGCGTGACTGCTACTTGGTGGCACCCCAGTGGGTCTGGGTTCAATCCCAGTCAACGTCGGTGGTTTTTCTGAGGCGAAAAAATCTGGTCACGTCTTCCTTCGGAAGGGAAGTAAAACCGTTGGTCCCGGCTCATATGCATGTGTCGTTAGGGAGAGTCCAGGTGGATTGTCACCATGTGAGGAACTAGGCCGACGGAAGATTGAAAAGTAAAAAAAAAAATTGTCAAAGCTATCCCTGAACACTAAAAGCACTGGACTTGGCTAGTTTTCTGGATAGTTTTCTTCTCTGGCAAAATCTCAGAAATGTAGTAATGCAATAAATTCAATCTCACCTGTTTTTCCATATCAAAGATAAGTTCATTCCTTAATAAATAAAGTAGTAGATGACTGTTTTCATGTTTTTTTTTCTACACTGCCTTTTTACTTATTATCAACAAGAAAATACCAACCTGGTTTTAGGTAGAAACTAATATAAGCATTTTCATACGAATAAACGTTATTCCACTTTTAACATCAGCAAGAGTAACTAAACAGCTCTTAAGTTCTCGACCGAAAAGCCCCAAACTATTACAGAAAGACGATTGAATAATATGTATTGAAGAACATACTAAATGCGGGGTTCATCTTTCAGATGAGGTAACACTCCATTTCCACACTTTTGCTGAGATTTCCCTAAGAAATTTCACTATTGCAACCTGCCCCATAGATAGTTCACAGAAATCTCTGCTATGGTAGAAACATTCGTTTATTTATTATTGAACACATAATCTACGTTACAGAAGAACGGAAGCAGCATGATTAGTTAACCGATCATTTTCAAACGCAGTTTTATGATATCCTTTCTAAACAAGCATAATATGATTTCCGTCCTTTCAACCAGTCTTCTCGCCCCCGACGGTGCAACACTTGAGCCATTCGCTCACGGTCAAAAGGTGCTCTAAATCTTGATTTCCCTTCGGTTCCAGCACCCACAGCTCCGACATGCAGAACAAACGAGGAAGTTGGCCGCAAAAAACGTATAAATTCATTTGTAACCATAAAGCTATTTCCCTGCGCAAGCATACATTCCCCGAGCCTGTGAATTTATGCCGGTTAAAAAATGGTAAAGAACGACCCAAAGCTAGACTTCGATTAGAGCGGCTAACTTTTCGTCGTTAAGCGCCCACCACACACATTCTACGTGTTTTGGGGTCCTTGGGCCCGTTCCGTTCCACCGGGTGGCAGCAATCTCTGTAATTGAAAAATGATCGTTCTAACTGGACTTAGTTGCACCGCTACATGTATGCAGTACACTCTATCAAGCCCTCGACCAGGCGACCAAAAATATGGCCCCATGACTATGGTTCAACAACTTTGTTATAATTACCGTTGAGAATTGTACACATGCAACATCCAACTCGTGGCGGTAAAAACTGAGCTACCCTATTTGGACTTATTGGATTGGGGAATTGCCATTCGGGTCACTACCATCGTCACCATCATCGTCGAAATATAACATCCTTTAAACGAATGATTGGACTGCCAGGTTAATGGGTTGCACGCTAGTGCCGTTAAAAAAATCCGAAATCACCATCGTCGAAATATGCAAGGACTTTTTTCTCACCATATTCATAAATAACGGAACGAGTTTTCGGTCATTTTTACAATCGCAGCAACTCGGGTCGTTTGTTCACTCTCCAGGCATAGGTGCGCGGCCTACCATGTCAAGAGACATGGTTTGCATGAGTGTAGTACAATTTAATCGCTTTGGAACCGCTCGCTTTCGGCTGGCTCCATGGCAAGAAACGATGCATTTTCGGGCTACTGACTGACTGCTGCAGCAATGCACTTGACGCTGACTGCATAACTAACATGTGCCGGTGCGCTAGGCTGGAGGGAACCCGCCGGTGGTGGAGCAGGATTTGGCTAATAACCGAAGTCGATACCTTTGGTAGTCGGCGATTGCCAAATTTCCCCGTCTAATTGAAGTTGGTAAATCATATTTTGCCCAGCCCTAGCTGGTCTCAGTTGGGTGGCCATGGCGGTGGTATTTGGGCATGCAAGCATTTCGTGAATTGGGTCATTTGGCGAGCTTCCAACTGGTAGCACCTAGAACGGCGGTGGGTTAGTTTCAAATTGCCAGACCATGAAGTGCACCTGTGTTTTTTGAGGTGGCGCAAAGGAAGGGGCTAGTGAGAATAATTATCCCTAGCGAAGGCTAAATTTTACTTGCAGTAAGGTGGAGTATTCAATGTGATAACGAGGAAATATGCCAACTCTCATTGTCTAATTTTCTTTAAAACATTGACGAAATATTTAAGGGCGTTCCAATCAAAATTTGATTGAATTTTATTTGATGCATTTTCTCCAATGTCGCATTTAAGAAACCACTCTTCTTTATCTTAAAATTTAGAATTTCAAGCTTATTGCTTTCATAATTTGCTTATGGCTTACTCTCAACTTAGTGTTCTAAATGCACTTCCACAGTTATTAATTGAGAGCTTTCGATGGTAGGTACCATTTTTGCATTAGTATGATTGTATGGCAAGTACAATCATACCCTATGCCTAGGGAGTCGAGAAATTTTCCTTAACGAAAAATTCCTAAACCAGAACGGTACACTTCTAATTTTGTAGATGTGTGACTGTAGAATGATGTCACTATTTTGATTTTGATATTTGCTCTATAGTTAACAAAATTGTGTCTAAGCTAAAGCCACGTAATAAAAGTGTTCGGGGAACGTTCGTGTACAGCCAGGAAGTCTGACACGGGGGGAAATTGAAAGACAGAAGAGGCAGTGGTGGCAAAAATAGCGGTCAACGAAATCCTTGCCTCTCTTTCCAAAACGTCGCAAGCCAGATGGGAGTGAAACCACTTCAATGAGTAAAGCAAGGCGGCTTAAACTCGATGACAGAAGCTGTACACAGGTAATACAAGTATGTTATTTTAAATTGATATCCAAGCACATAATTGGGGCATGCACAGAAAAAATAATGAACTTTAACAGGCGCGTAAAATTTGCCCTTGTTTAATTCCATGCCAAAGGAGGTGTAAACAACGAAATTGTTTGCAACCTTTCATGCGCCATACAACAATGTTTGTAATCTTTCATACATTATTCTAGATTAAAAGTGTTATTTGGCTTAAATTTACATGATATATCCCTTTATTTTCTGTCAAATCTAGCATTTCCTTTATGTGCATTAGATAACGCAGGAAATTAAACTTTTCATTCTATCTGTGTGGAATAAGATTCCGAATTATAGACCAAAATTAACTAGATGGATTGAGAACTACTTGCGACTCTATTATTAGAAGAATCGAAAACATCCGATGCTATTTTATACACAATAGATTTATACTTGCTTGGTCAGAAACGAAATTCATTCTGTTTAGGCAAATTTTCCGTTAGTCTGATTCACGAGCATTTTGACGGATCACTTTTCAGAGATATTGTTGATCGAAAAAAAGAGCCATTACTGTATGCGTCAGAAAATAATGAGACTTAAACAGAATTCAAATTCATTCGAGCTTAGTATCTTTATTACCAACATTAAACATAACATGATCGTTGAAGATTACGCTTCATTTTAACTCAATATGTCTGCCATTTGCATTCATGACCGCTTCCAGGCGCCTGAAGTTTTTGCAGACCAGAATGTCTCCCAACACTCTGCTATGGAGGTCCGTAGAGAGTTCAAGTTCTAATGAGGCCATACAAGTGCTTCATTGTTTGCCCATACACCAAAATCCTGAGGATTTAAGTCAGGCAAGCTTAGAGGCCACATCTCTTAGGACCATTATTGGGACATGTTGTCCTTCAACCATACATAGATAAAAATAAACATTATCTAATGCACATAAAGGGAATGCTCGATTTTGCAAAGAATAATGGGATATTTCATGTAAATTTAAGCCTGATAACGCCTGAATCTAGTCTATTGTATGAAATATTGCAAACATTGTTGTAAGGCGCATAAAAGAATGCAAACAGTTTTGTTGTTTACGTCTCTTTTGCCTTGGAATTGAACGAGGGGAAATTTTAAGCGCCTGTTAAAATTAATAAAATTGTTCTGTGTGTTTGTGTTTTCTTTGCCGTAGGTAAATGTAATCCAAGGCAAAACATGCTACTTAAGGATTCCTAAGTACACATTTATGTTCACTTTTAGGTAACTGGATATAATGTTAGCCTAGCTTCTTCATTCGGCCCAAGGTAAAAACAAGGGGCAAGACAGCTTTCTTGTGCGTAACTGTTTTCTTCAAATTTACTCAGAATTCATCAAATTTGCTCACTCTATGATGTTCTTCACTCCCCCAAGGTAAAGAGTAGTGGGATGGCCAAAAAACGTGTGTGAAAATGAAAAAAGCAACTTCACTTATATTTGATCATAAAACTCACACGCTCAAAACTCCCTCTCTTTCTTTCATATTACTGTCCCTTTTTTCACACGGAAAAGTTACTCAATTTTCCTAAAAAGTGGATCTACTCAGAAATTGAGTAGATCCACTTTTTACGAAGATTGAGTTACTTTTCCGTGTGAAAAAAGAGACAGTAATATGAAAGAAAGAAAGGGTGTTTTGAGCGTGCACGTTTGCTCAGAATGCATCACGTTCCCTCAAACAACTTGAATGTGACGGTGGCGACGGTGACAATCTTTGGCAACAAATGACAGCAGTATGTTTATGGTCTTGGAAAATTATTTATTATCGTACCGTTAGAAGCTCTCATTTTGCAAAGATAGGTCGCAGTATTTGGAGGAGGAATTGGCAAGTAGATTGTTCAATAGTGTTTCATTTTTTATCTTGTAGGAAGACGAAAAACAGATGGAATATGTGAAATTTATAGACTACCGAACAAATGACCTATTCCTATTGTACGGATTGATTAACTCAACCCATTCATCGTTGGCTTCAACTGTGGAAAGCTCTGGAAATGGGATTTAAAATAAAATAATTTAACTTCAATAGATCTTCTACTGCAGACTTCTCTCCAGATTGAGCTACCGAAGTATCCTGGCAGATGAAAAGTGTAATAATCCATTGAACATGTATTTAATGGTCAATAGAGTACTACTTCCCGTTTGAAGTTCCTGTTGACGATATGCCTTACCCTTCACTTACAGGACTTACTTCATTTATCTTCAAGTGCCCTATACTTACGCTTTATTGAGGCAAAATCGGAGTTGAGTCCTGATAGCCTCCTAATACCCCCGGGGCGTTCAAAATTGAATTCCCGTACAACATTTATGTGCCCCAATCATTGCCCGGATTTGCACTTCTGTAAAAGCAATCTTTTAAAGCCGTACTGCTTGAGAGCTTCAATGATAGTTTGTAATATTGTTACATCACCCTCAGAGAACCTGAACTCCGTGGATGGGTTTGTCATAATTCCTCCCAAAATTAGGTGATGATTACCACAATATTGATACAGTAAATATACACGACAGGCATCTTTTGATTTGATTGTGCAACTTCACTGTAAATACCAAGCTTTACAAAAGGTAGGAATGTTTAGTATGACAATATGAATCCAGTGAATATGAGATACTCATATTTGCTCAGAGTTACTCAGGATTGCTCAGTGTCTTGCCCCTAGGGTAAAAACTGTCTTAAAGCAAGCGATAATCGGAAAATTCATGTTTGCAACAAGAAGATCGATTTGGTTTGAAGCAATTGAGACATTCTTCATTACTTCATAGTTATATACTTGAGTGATATTTTCAATTTCCTTAACTTTTTCACCACCATGGATTCAATGGTTAAGCTGCAAAAAATATTTAAATTGAGCCGATATGCTTAGTGATGCGTTCTAGATCTAGAAAAAAGACTCTCACGTTATAAATTAACCGTTCACAAAGAAACATTAACAATGATTTTACAGGAAAACCCAAGGCCCAATTTTGGGGACAATTTTTCTCCTATTTGGCAGCACCCTCTCAGAATCCAATGAAACTTTGTGGGTGTGTAGACTGTGTCTTTTCAAGCAACTTTGCATTGTTTTTTGAAAATTTATCCAGACGGCCTCCTGAAAACGGCTTCAATGGTTTTTTTTTTGCAAATCATTATAAATCAAAAATGAAAAGACTTACAAACAAGTGATGTATGAGTAATTTCTAGAATATCGTTTAAGTTTTATAAAAAAATGTTGTAAAAGTTTTTAAACGGATTCTTACACGCTAAAAAAAAATATTTTAAAATTTAAGGTTAATTTGTAAAAAATGTCTATTGGAACGATTGGAGATTGGAGAATTGGACGAATTTTTTTCTTAATAAAGGCAATAAAATTGTCTAAAAGTTCGCCATGTATTGAAAGATGGGCTCTTTTAAGGAAAAAAAGTTTTTCTGTTGCTGTTTTTTTTTTCATTTTTTACCGGTCATAAAATTTTAGCAACGTATTTTTTATTATTTTTTATTAAGTTCACCTTTTCCATGTTAGGGCGATTCCAAAAATTGTTTTTTTTTTACTTATTCCGAAATCATATCTTTTGAAACAGCAAGCAGCCGGCGTCGGTGGTGTAATGGTAAGCGTGACTGCTACTTGGTGGCTCCTCAGTGGGTCTGGGTTCAATCCCAGTCAACGTCGGTGGTTTTTCTGAGGCGAAAAATCTTCGGAAGGGAAGTAAGGTCGTTGGTCCTGGCTCATTTTCATGAGTAGATAGGTAGGGTCTAGGTGGTGGAGTCGTCTGATTGTCACCATGTGAAGAAATAGGCCGACGGAAAATAAAAAATAAAAACTAAGATAAAAATAAAAACCATTTAGCAGATTTCAAATGTTTATTGTATATTATTTAAAGGAAAAATATGATTATTATTTAAAGGAAAAATATGATGGCGTTGAAAAATGGGATTTTTTAATTGTAAAACATTGATTGTATTTGTATTTTACGATTTTAATGGCGCCTAACCAGAGAGCGCTATTCGATTTTATATGTTTATCATGTTTTTCTTCTAAACAATGTTTAATTATTTTACATTTGATATTTCAACATTTGAAATCTGCCTAGTGATTCTAAAGATATCATTTCTCATGGTTTTCGGAAAAAAGTCTTAAAAAACGATGTTTGGAACCGCCTTAACATGGAAATGGTCACCCTAATAAAAAACAATGTGATAAGGACATAACTACAAATTTTCACGAATTTCTGAAATCTACTATATCGGTATTCTATGGAATAGCTGTATTGATAAAGTTTTCGAAGGGCTTATCCAAACCAAAACTTAAGTAACAAAATTTATATGGTATGAATTCTTATGTTTTGAAATGGAATGGCCGATTGATCATATGTAAAAAATCCTTTAGTAAGTTTAATTAGTTTTGTGAAAATTGTTTTGAATAAGAATCCTTAATGATGAGACAAAGTTACATCTACGAATAGACCCAATCTGATGCTTATAGACCGATTTCCAAACTCGTCGAAAGTTTTCGACTCAATAAAATCAATTGGTTAACTAAGCTAATTAAGCATGACTTAGCAAAGGTATGACTAATTGACTATCGTTTCAATATCAATCACTCTATGAGTTATAATTATTGTAATCAACCGCTGCATATTAGGCTGACTCAAGGGACACGTACCCTAGTATCAGGTACTTCAGACGGTTTCTTTTAATTCATATACCGGTTGGTGCAACTGTTGGGCTGTTTGTCGACAATAAACAGCATCTCGTTCGTGAACAGAATGACAATGGGTCTCTTCTCTAGTTCACGACGTAGTTGCTTGATTTGCTCCACTCTAGTTGTATAAGTTCTGTGAGTAATCAGGTGTCTTGTAACTTGAGCTCTGGATTTTTCTTCCCAGTCATATTTCAGCATCCTTCTTTTCGTTGCTTCTGATACATTATTCTGTTTTGCCATTTTTCTCGTGCCCCAAACGGAACTACGAGAAACTTTCATTTTAATGTACTGTATCAATCGCTGGCTTTCTCACAGATCGCGTCCAACCAGGTTTCTTTGGTACTGTTGGGAGTCCAATTGATGTGTTGACACGAAATAAAAGATGGAACGGTCTAATCTGGGTCGACTCAAATACGACGAATTTTGTTAAATCGTGCATTTAAAAAACTTGAGCACCCCTCATTTTGTAGGTGAATGCGTATGGAATGTAGACTCCATTTTGATTTTCTTTTGTTCTATTCATTTGTCAAAATGACGTCGAAGCAAGAAGAGCAGGTTATCAAAATTTTGCAAGCGAATAAGCAAAATCCAAATAGTTATCACGCTGACTAGGCAACATTTCTTAATAATATCAACCGTGCCGAATATTATAAAAGGGTTAGGAGAATAACTGACGGCTGCTAGGAAGCTGGGATTAGGAGGAAACCGAAACCAGGAGGCCGCAGCGACCGGAATTGTCAAACGCGATCCCAACCTTCCCATCAGAGTTATCGGAAACAAATTGGAAAGTCTCACACAACAGAGCGAAAACGCGCGCCGGACTGTCAACATAAATATAAGGTTACAGTGATAACAAATCGAGATGATAAGTAAAACACAACAGTCAAAGGAAGAGCGCGTAATTTGTATACAAATTTCTTGACCAAGTTTGATTACGTCGTAATAAATGATGAAACATACGTCAAGGTTGAAGCAGCTCCCAGGTCAAGAGTTTTATACGGCTACCGAAAAAAAAGACAAGTTGATGCAGAAAAAAAATGTCAAAGTTTCCAAAAAACACATTATTTGGAAGGCGATTTGCACCTGTGGGCTAAAAACCGAAAGTTTCGTGACAACTGGCACTGTCAACCAAGATACTTATGTAAAGGAATACTTGCGAAAACGCTTATTGTGATTATGGAAGAAACATAGTTGTGCCGTGATTTTTGGCCAGACCTCACTTCTTACCACTACGGAAAAATGGCTCAGGAATGATATACCGCCAATAGTTTCCAAATCGTACCCAAGGAGAAAAACCCTCCAAACTCACCGAAACTGCGCCCAATTGAAAAATATTGGGCAATCGTAAAGAAATATTTCAAGAAAACTAGAAAAACAGCTGGAAATGAAAAACAGTTCAAGAGAAATTTGCGTTCAAAACTTGATGGAAGGTGTGATAAAGGTAAAGTCTGATAGTTCGCATTTGGAAACTCGGCAGCTTAATCAAACAAATTGTCTGTGTTGTGAAGACGATGAACTGCAAAAAGAAATAAAGACTGATTATTTATATAATAACTTTTGGCCGTTCCACCCTTTAGGTTGATGGTTTACCAGTTATTTCTTTATCAGTTGCTAAAATAATCACAAAACCACCTTCATGAATGGCGATTTGAATGAATTGGCTATGATACGATTGTTTCAGGTTGTTCAGGAGGCATTCTAGTTGTGGGTTGTATTTTCCAAGAACTGG
Organism: Aedes japonicus; assembly: GCA_034211315.2. Lineage (NCBI taxonomy): Eukaryota > Metazoa > Arthropoda > Insecta > Diptera > Culicidae > Aedes > Aedes japonicus. Next base: position 180,043 of record JASCZW010005280.1, on the reverse strand, counting down.
TTTCTTTGTAGCATTTTATGGTGCAAAAAATGAATGTTTCGTTTACTCTTAGTGGTTTCAATTTATTAAAAATAGTACACCGTCTAAACTGTTTCAAAAACAGATTTACCTCCAGCTCCTTCTATGCATTCATGATTGTCACGAGACTCAAACGAATGAAAATTCAAAATAAATTTGCAAACCGTGCTGACATTTAAATGCACTCTATAACAAAATGTGCAAACATGTCTGTGATCAACCCATCTAAAATTAAACACTGACAAAAATTAACACTCACCCTATAACTAGAAATTAGAAAAAAAATTAGTATTTTCCATTTAATTTCAACTACCTTTGCTTATCTTGACAGATACGCGTATTTCGTCTACAATGTGTGCAGTTGGAATTAAATGGAAAATACTAATTTGTTTTCTAATTTTTAGTAACAGGTACTCACCCTGTACTTTAAAGTTCCTGACGACATTTAGTTTTGATTCACAAACATTCTTAACAATATCAAAATCAATTTCATCCGAAAATTTCTAGATAACGTTGAATTGGTAAATTGTAAATAAACGAAAAAGTCAGACCACCAGTCTCAAAGTTTTCCTTATAGAAAAGCAATACTATCAGTGGTCAGAAAAAGAATCTTGGCGTCTTTAATAAAGTTTTTTTTTCGATGCAACTCTCTACAAAATTGTTGATTAGCCGGTGCCTGTGGTGTTGTGGTAAGTGTGACTGGTATTTTGCACCCCAGTGAGTCTGGGTTCAATCCCAGTCCAGGTTGGTGGGATTTTTTTGAAGCGAGAAAATCTCTGTAAAGCCGTTGAAACCAGCTCATGTGTGGATGAGTGTGACACGTTGGATCCCGATTGACACCACGTTGAGAGGAAATTAACGCCGGAGTATAAACGGATAGAGCAAAGAATTGATGATAAGCTGTTTAATACAAAATATTAAAAATGGGTATAGCTTTAGGTGTATATAAAAGCATTAACTTATTCTCGACAGGTAAAGCAAAGTTAACCCATTTCTGGATATTTTGCAGTGTCGTGCTCACATCGGACCCGATCAAAATTATTTCAAGATTTGTTTTTCAGCTACGCTGTTTTAATAACAGAGGTTGTTAGAATTTAGATCGTGGATGTTGTTAAAATAACAGAAATTTAGAAATCCTCAAGATGTTACAACATTTTAGCGAATTATGATATAGACATAACATAAACAAAACAAACTTTGTTACAGTGTTGTTACGATGTAGCAAAACAATATCAACTAGTGTTAAAATTAATTTATTTTTTTACGCAGATTGTACCTCCCAAGGCATTATATCTTAACTTGTTATAGCTATATTTTACAGTTATCCATATGCAAATGACTTAAACAAATTTATATCATAATCAGTTAGTCGTAACAAGGTTTGTTATAATTTTGTTATATTCATGTTATACCCTTCTGGTCGGGGACGTTTTTGTTCGTTTGTATTTGTGGCTTCTTGCTCGTCAAGCTTCAATTACAATTAACATAATTAGACTGACAGTTGTTTAAAAATGAGTACTTCATTCATCACTTCTGGAACTATAAAAGAAGAAATTTATAAGGAACTAGCTGAACCCAGTGCGAGCCTTGCAACACATGGAACTAAATGAATGAGCAATTAATAAAACTGGCGCGTTTATGGTTCTGAATGAATCTGGTTAAAATATTTTCGTATGCTTGTAGGTGTTATTAATTTAAAAAAAAAAAGGTTTGTGTCATTAATTCAACCCTTGTACCGGTTGTTTCTACCGGTTTTCCTTTCTGCGTAGAAACATTTCAAAGACAAACGAAGCCGTATCCTGTCAGTTAGTACGTAATTTTCTTTTGCATAACCTAAGTTTAACTTCTTGTGCATAATGTAGCACTGAGAGTAACTCAACCAATTCTTGACTAAAAAGGGGTTCAAACTTCTATCAGAATATGCTTTCTTACCCGAGAAATATACATTTTGTGTTTTAGTTGTATGGATAATTCTCATGTTTGGTTCAAATGTCTGTTTCATTGGTTTGAGAGCCCTCCTTCCCCCTCTCCAGAGGGAAGGCGACTCGAACATCCTAAGAAAATAAAATCCTGCCCAAAAGCCCCAACATGCCAAAGTTGGTTCCAGTTTTGCAGAAATTTGCGTTTCATTTGTATGGAAGTCCTCCCCTTCCAGGCGGGGAAGGAGCTTCGAACCATCATAAGAACCTTCTCCGGCCTCTACAACGCCTACATATAAGTTTTCACAACAGTAGGTATGATTCTCATGTTTGGTTGTCATTTGTGTCTAATTTTTATGAGAGCCCACCCCTTCCAGAGAGGGGAGGAGTCTCAAACCTCCATAGAAACATTTCTTGGTTCCGAAAACCCCCACATACCAAATTTGGTTCCATTTGCTTGATTAGTTCTCGAGTTATGCAGAAATTTGGGTTTCATTAGTGCGGAAGCACCTCTTCTAGATGCGGGAGGGTTCTCGAACCATCATAAGAACTTCCCCGACTCCAAAAATCCCTGCATAAAATTATTCATACCTGTTGGGATAATTCTCATGTTTTGCTCAAATTCGTGTTTCATCTGTATGAGAGCCCCTTCTTCCAAAAAAGAGGGGGTCGCAAACCACCGTAGAAACATTTCTTGCCTACAAAAATTCCCACATGTCATATTTGGTTCCGTTTGTTCGATTAGTTTTTGAGTAATGCAGAAAATAGTTTTTAATTGGATAGGAGCCCCCCTTTCTTAAGGCGGGAGGGGTGTCGAACTATCATAAGATCCTTTCCCGTACCCAAAAACCCCTGCATACATATTTGCATAGCGGTAGGGATAGTTCTCATGTTTGGTTTAAACTTGTGTTTCGTATGTATGGGAGTCCCCCTCTCCAGAGTGAGGAGAGGTCTTAAATTACCATAAAAACATTTCTTGCCTTCAAAAACTCGTCCATGCTAAATTTCGTTTCATTTGCATAGGGGCCCCCTTTCTAGAGGCGGGAGGGGTTTGAACTATCATAAGATGCTCTCCCAGACCTAAATACTCCTACATACAAATTAGCATAGCAGTAGGGATCATTCTCATGTTTGGCTTAAATTCGTGTTTCATTTAGATGGGGGCCCCTTTTTCCAGGGGAGGAGGGGCTTCAAACCACCATTAAAACATTTCTTGCCTTCAAAAACTCACCCATACCAATGTTGGTTCCATTTGCTTGATTAGTTCTCGAAACCCAGGACCCAAAAACCACTGAATACAAAATTGCAAAGCAGTAGGCATAGTTATCATGTTTTGCTCAAATTTGTGTTTCATTTGTATGAGAGCCCCCCTTTTTAGAGTAAGGAGGGGCTTTGAATCACCATAAAAACATTAAATGCCAAAAACTCGTCCATTCCAAATTTGGTTCCATTTGCTTGATTAGTTCCTGAGCCTCTCTTCCAGAAGGCGAAGGAGTCCAAACCACCTTAGAAACATTTATCTCCTTCAGAAACCTCCACATGCCAAATTTTGAGAGCCCCCCTCCCACTCCCTCCTGATATGGCGGAAGAGTCTCAAATTACCATACAACCTTTCTCTCCTTCAAAAACTTCCACATGCCAAATTAGGTTCCATTTACCTGATTAGTTCTCGAGTTATGCAAGGATTTGCGTTTCATTTGCATGGGATCCCTCCTTTCAGAAAGGGGAGCGGTCTCAAATCAACATAGAACCATATTTTGTCTTCAAAAACCACCGCATACTAAATTTAGTTCAATTTGCTTGATTAGTTCCCGAGTCATGCAGAATATTATATTCCATTTGTATCGGAGCCCCCCCCCCCCCGCTTTAGAATGGGGAGGGCTTTTAAACCAACATAGAAACATTTTTTGTTTTCAAAAACCATCACATGCTAAATTTTGTTCCGTTTGCTTGATTAGTTCCGGAGTGCAGATAATTGTGTTTTTTTTTTTCTATGGGAGCCCCCCCTTTTAGGACGGGGAGGGTTCTCAAGCTACCATAGAAATCTTTCTTGCCTTCAAAAACTCACACACGCTAAATTTGATTTCTTTTGCTTGATTTGGTCTTGAGTTATGTAGAAATGAGTGTTTCATTTGTATGGGAGCCCCCCTTTCCAGTAAAGGGAGGGGTCTAAAACCATCATAAGAACCTTTCCCGGACCCAAAAACCCCTGCATACAAAATTTCACGCCGATCGGTTCAGTAGTTTTCGTGTGTAATTGGGTCATACAGACAGACAGAAATCCATTTTTATATAAATAGATAGTGTTTTGAAAAGTAACTCTTGTCATTATTGAAGAATAGCAAGAGATCTTTGTTGGCATGACCATGCCGCATACCATAATTCTAGTTTAAGAGTGATACGAGGTCATTAATATCAATTTTGTGCCAAAAGACATGAATCCTCCGAAATCACCGAAAATTTACCCGATTGGATTTATTTTTGCTATCATGAAGACAACACTTTGTATATTGAGAATCCTGAAATGATCAAACAATGAGCTAGACTTAAAGAAAGTTCGGATAAAAGTGACCAATTAGTTGCACTGAAAATATTTTTTCGTTAATTCCCTTACCCTCGTTTTATAAACACAGCTTTCGTTTTGTTAAGATGAGTAGAACTGATATCAGTGTGCATCACTGTAGAGTAGGCTTTTTGTTTAAATTGAGTGACGTCCAGCATAGTGTATGCATCAAAAACACCCCCTACTAGTACCCGAATATCGATACCCGATAATCTATCGGTGCTACTGTTGAAAATAGACGCGTCAGTGTGCTCCCGACCACCACCAACAAATGCTCCTTGATCGAGAGATCACGTGTTCACCAGTGTTTTAAATATTTTTAGAAGGAAATCACAGGTGTTCAAAATAAACGGGATTGTCCCAACGCGTTCATTGAACACATGTTTCATAAATTGCAAGCAACAATCGTACTGCTTGTCATCCGCAAAATGCTTTCATTACACCTTACATTTTGTACTATGCTTTCAGCATAATCCTTTTTCTTTTGCATGTCTAGCCTTGTTTTTATGATAAGAAACTTTAACTATGGAGTTTCATTCATTCCAGTTTCCATGCTTACTTGTCTCAAAACAATAATCAAACCATTCCTAATAGTTCCAATCGATTGATATCAGTTCCCAGAAAAGAGTTCAAAACAATAAAGATAAAGCTTGCCCATTAAGGGGTCATGAATTGAATTAAGCTACGCTTGTTTTTCAATGATACCCACTCACTGTATCGAAAAACATTCCGAACACCTACCCATAAAATTCGACCCATTCACACCATTCATCAAGATCGGACTGAAAATATCACACCACCCAACAGCAGCTTGAAAAAATGCGAAAATCGTGATCCAACGCGATAAAACGTTAACCCCGAACGGCCAACTAAGGTTCAGTGCATTATTTTATTTTTATAACATGGCCAATCCGAATGTTGGTTGCAATTTTTCGCCCTGATGATTGATTTCGATCGGCCTACCCTGTTTTCCAACCGGGGCAGTTAAGTGAAAATCTTTGTTTGGTGCGTTAGGTTATGTTTAGAATAACTTTTCCTCCACCGTTCCAGCGGTAATTGGATACTTCAATTATGTTAATCGCAATTGTCGACAACCTGCACGGTTGGCACGCTATCGGAATTCATGGGGTTTCTGTTGATGGTCTTACGATGCGATGGATGCTATGGAACTGGGCCATCGAGAGCAGTCCGTCCGGCCCATTGCATGTTAGCACGGAATTGATATGCGTCCGTACACATACTTATCGTCATCTAACGACTTGCCCAGCTGCCAACCGTAGCTCGACAACAATGTGCTTATGATAATCAGAGAGTCGCAACCCCAGTTCCAAGGGTTGATGTGTTCAGAATGCCAGTTTCCGATCCACCACCACCCGGAGGAATGCTACAAGCTGGCACACATATACTAACACAGCCGTTCATTGCTGTTTACGTCCGAGCAAATCGTTCCTGACGAGTCAATTACCGAAGTAGAGCATTAAAGGCGCCCTCCGTAATGACCATCGTTATCGCTAATGACAGATTTCGTACGTTCTCACCATGAGAGACCGCACGTCAAGATCGTACTGAGCTAGAATATATACTGCCGGTATCGTCTTAATCAACAGTTTCGGAACTCCAGATCAATTATTCGTTAAATAATTTCGTCCATTATGCGGTGGAATAGAAGAGCGCCACCGTTTGATTTTTGCGATGGACGAAGGCGCTGAGTGCTACTGGTCCACGACCTTGGTCGTTACCTTAATCGAGCCTGAAAAAACACGAGAAAACGGTTCAGTCACGCAGAGTCAGAAATCACGAAAACTTTGAAACCAAAGCGAGATAATTGACGTATTAAGGAATAAGATTAATCTCGAGTGGAACGTTGCGATTTTCAATAAGCCACAAGCCGTAACCGACGGATGCCCTGAGTAGTGGGTGACAACATTCGGTTCGCACCTTGCCGCTCCGCTGGGCATGGGCAGGGCTCGGTGATTTGAATTGATCTTGATTTCAAACGCCGACCTCTAATTTTTAAACGCACCGTGATTGATTGATCAAGATAGGAGGGTTGTTTTTTTTGTTGCTCGTACTCGGAAGTGAATTTGTGGGAAAGCTCTGTTGAGATCGTGGAACTATGATTCCTAGTTTCTGGGAGTGTCATAGAGTTTTATGAATTTGAATGATTTGTACAGGAAATAGAAAAGCACGCACTATTTATAATGATGATTCGACATGATATATTTTTCAGAACAGTTTCCTTTTTGAACTTTAAGTCAACTCAGAGAACTGTGCAAAATTTGGGAATGATTGGTTGTAGCCCGGCTTTCTGCATTGCGTTTAATATTCGACTGATGGTCTCCAATGAATTGGGCTTCCCTTGCAGTGTAAGAAAAATAAATGATTTTTGATGATGATGATGATTATGTTACATGTATTGTAGTAAGGTGTCTTTCCATAGCAGTGGAATAATCTGACAGACGATTCAATCAGAATATTATTGTTGCTTGTGATCATCAAGCTTCTGTATGAAGGGCCAAGAACGTTTGGGCGGGCCGTAAGTTGAGACACTTACGCGAAACCCGTGAATGTAAAGAAGAGAATCACCTTTCAAAAGCTAGTTCACACTCACAACAAAGGAATCGAGCCCTCGATTGATAGAAGAAACCCAATAGATGGGGTCGACGAGCGTGCCCTCGTTCCGCGAAATGTTAACATAGGGAGGAGGCAGTCCAATGCTCCCTTTCCAAATCGATTCACTTGGGTGCCCTAATGGTCCCTCCTTTTCCCCGTTATATGTTATTCAATATTTAGTATATTGTGAACACAAAAAAAATTAATATCATTATAGACAAAAAAGTTATTCATTCAAATTTCAAACTTGAATGATGTACGTGTAATGAATAACAATTTACAAATTACAAAAATTAAATTTCTTGACCATGTAAAAAGCGGCTAAAGTAAGTCAATACGAGAACATAATATGCGTATGCACAAAATACACCTGACATCCATCGGATTATTACAGCAACAAAAATACATATTAGATATGTGTCAATATTCTACTAGTCCTAGAAAAGCTGAAAACAGAATAGGTCATTCCAAATATCAAAGATAAAATTCCAATGAAAGATTAGACACGTTGTTAATTTTTTTTTCTTTATACCGTTCTAGTTACATTTCTAAGATAGCAACTGCAGTGATCGAAGAGCCCGGTTCGATGATTTCTGAAATAAATGGCTTATCGAAGCATAATACCACTAAACAAAATAATTGAATATAATACAATACATGCCAGTCTTTTAAATTAAATGTTATGTTGAAAAGTTTCAAACTAAATGTTAAGTTGAAAAGCTGAAAAAAAAATTGAGCCTTTGATGTTTGTCATGTTGTTCCAGGCTCTTAAATGGCTTTGGAATACAAAGTTGTTTCCAAAGTGTACTGAAATTATTAATAATAGAGATTGGAAAATAATATGATTTGATTAACATGGATATACAAATTGATTTATTGGTACACGAAATTCAATCGCACTTCCCTCGCTATTGTCACAGTGTTTTTTAATATTCAATTCGAATCATCGATTTATAAACACCAACAAAATGATTCAGGGTCATTTGAGAACCATTTTTTTATAGGAAAAGTTGTTAAATACTTCCTTTTTTTTTGTCGAGCACTCGACACTGAAAAAGTCTGTAAGTAGCAGACAAAATAGACCTATCTGTCAAAAGATAAGCTTCTAGAATTTAAAGGAACTTGCTCGCGTTCACTAGCGAAAATTTTAAAAAAGTGTTTCAATGTTTCATTTTTAAAAAGTGATGAAATGAAGTGTTAATTCTAAATTTTCCTAGTTTCCCAATCACAATCGTTCTATTAATACGCTCAAAATGTTTTTTTCAAATAGTGTTTTTTTTTTAAAGTGAAAGTGAAGTTGTTCTTGCTTTATGAGATCAAGTTCACTTTTTTCCCTACGAAAAGTGGACCTCTCAAGTACATATGAATTTGAAAAAAAGTTAACTGATTTTAGTCGATTTGATCTTTCTGATCGTGAATCCACCTATGCATCGCGAATGGTAGCAACCCCCTTCATTACATTCTTCGGATGTTTTCACAATACTGAATTACAAATGGGCTCAATATTATCAAAGCTAATATGATAAATGCAGGATTATTTAATTTTTTTTTCAAAAATAAGGGGAAAATCTGGCAAAATGAGTCACTTTTGAGATTTGCATAAGACGACATCCCCTTCATTCAGTTTTCCAGACATTTTCATAATATTGCCGTGCATTTGATTTTATTGTAGCGCACGGCTATTTCAAAATCCGCATTATATATACTGATTCTTCCAGTATGCAGGGAAAAGCGGATAAAATGGACAATAACTGATGTCTACACAAGTCAAAATACCCTTCATTTAATTCCCCAGACAGTTTCACAATAGTGCATTGCATTTTTATACATTCTAATTCGCAGAAATTTCGAAAACCACATGACATATCTAGTATTTTCAATATTTGGGGAATATCGGGCAAAATGGACAGTTCCTGACGTTTTTACAAGACGATATTGCCTTCATTGGGTTCTCCAGACATTTTCTCATAATTATTATTAGACATTTTCTCAATATTATTAGTGAAAATATGATAAATGTAGGATTATTCAATTATTTTTTCAAGATAATGGGAAAATCGGGCAAAACGAGCCATTTACCGAAGTCTGCATGAGTCGACATCCACTTTATTCGATTTTCCAGACATTTTCACAATATTGTAGTGCATTTGATTTGATTCTAATGCGCAGCTGTTCCAAAAATCGCATTTTATCTATGGATTCTTCCAGTATGTAGGAAAAAGCGGGCAAAATGGTCAATAACTGATGTTTACACAAGACGACATACTGTTAATTCAGTTCCCCGGACAGTTCCACAATAGTGTATTGCATTTTTATAGATTCTAATTCGCAGAAATTTCGAAAACCACATGACATATCTAGTATTTTCAGCATGTGGGGAATATCAGGCAAAATGGACAGTTCCTGACGTTTTTACAAGACAATTTTACCTCCATTGGATTCTCCAGACATTTTCACAATAGTACAGCACAAATGGATGCAATATTATCAGAGTTAATATGATAAATGTGTGATTATTCAATTTATCTTCCGAAATTAGGTGAAAATCGGGTAGAATGAGCCACTTCCCGGGGCCTGCCCAAGATGAATCACCATCACCATTCGATTCCTCGCAGTTTTTTAACATAAGATAAGCTGTTTTACAGAGGGGGCGACCCCGGCGTAGTGGTTAACATCCATACCTCTCACGCCAAGGTCACGAGTTCTAATCTCACCCCCGGACAAGTTACGAAAATACCCAAACGGTATTTGAGTGACCACGACGGGAGATGAACCAGCCCAGGGCTGAAAATCTCGATAACAAAGAAACAAAAAAAAAAAAAAAAAAGCTGTTTTACAGGGCGCTTATCCAGCGGCCTTTAATTAGTTGTGATTTTGGATCCCATTTTCCCCACTGTGCATTGGTGCAAGTTTGATCAAAGTAGTCGATCACGTTCAGAAATAACGTCAAATGGAACTCAAAAGAACGAAAAATATTGTGCACAAACACATGGAAAATCCGGAGTGATCCAGCTCCAAGCTGGCTAAAGTGCTGAAGATGCCGAAAACCACAGTTTGTCGAGTGCTCAAAACCTACAAGGAAACCCTAAGTGTGGAAAGAAATCAGCAGATTTACGAAAAAACAAACTGGAACTGGGGATCGTTAGTTGCGCAGCAAGGTATTCGGTGCGTTAAAGCCAGTCCCAGTATTTCGTTCCAGCAATAGCAACTTTCAAACGGTGCTTAGATTTACAAAATTCATCAATTTGTTTGAATCCAACTCATTTTACAGAATCATCTTTTTCGATGAATGCAACGCTGTAGGCCTGGTCACTTTGATGCTTGTGGCATCCCTTTGTTATGCTGCAAGCATAACTATTGTTAAACAAAATTATTGGGTGCATCTGCATGATACTATTTCGGACTGGCAGCGTTTGTATTAGATTAGATGAAATTAGATTAAATTAGATTTACGTTTCAGATGTCCACCGTTCCAAAGTTTCTGCCTATAACATTCAGATCATCCGCGAAACAAACAAATTGACTGGACCATTTGAAAGGTTGATGAGCCCGGCTCTTCACATGACGCATCCAAGCGCAATATTGCACAAAAGGCTTGAAAGTCCGTGTCGTAATCTCTGTCGTGATTCAAACCAGCTTAAATATAACTTTTATAAGTCTTGTCCAGGGCTTCCCTGGAAAGTCGTTCTCGTACATAATTCTACATAGCTCTGTGCGGTCGGGACTGTTGTACACCGCCTTAGAATCGATGAACAGGTGATGCGTCAGGACTTGGGGTGCACGACTATTAGGAAGATTTGCCGTACAATGAAGAACTGGCGTTGTGAACTTCCCATGAATGAACGACGGAAGAGGATCTGGAATAGCGCTTTGTAGGTGGTATTTATGAATGTGATTGATCAATAGTTCTCACACTCCAATTTGTCAAGCTTCTTATATACAACCTCTCCACTCCTCCGATATCTGTTCGGTTTCCCAGATTTGGACTTTGAGCCTGATGGGCTCCGAGCTGCTTCTCTTCGCCCAAAGTGCTGATATTGTCATTTCTTCCATTGTCTTGGTCTTCTGCACTTGTGTCCTCTGCACCATTCAGCTGTTTGTCTCAGGGCTGCTTCCATTCGTCAGAATCCCTCCATCCTTATCTCTACACATTTAATATAGTGGCACAGAGCCTTTGTGAGATGTGTTGAGCTTCTTATAGAACATCCGCGTTTCTTGAGTGTAGTGCAGCTGCTCCATTTCCTCACACTCCGCTTCTTACAGGTGCGGTTTTCTTCTTCCGGAATAGGCGCGTCTGCTGTTGTTGCTGTTCACGTTCTGCCGGGTTTCGTGCTGCAGCACAATTGCCCGCAATTCGTCATTCTCCTTCCAAACCTCTCTATCAATCGTTCCAAGGGTTCTGTTCCACATAACCAACGACGTTCTCAGCTGCGCCGGTGTTGACTGCTTTGAACAATTATTCCAGCAGTCCACAAAAGCGGCTGCGCGTAGGCTGTGCCGACATCCGGTTGCTTCAGTCGTTCGACATTGTACCGTGGTGGGCGACGGTACCGTACGTTATTAACGGATAGTTTTGGTCGCAGTTTTACCATCGCCAGGTAGTGGTTCGAGTGGACATTAGCGTCACGATAGGTTCTGTGGTCTTGACGTTCCTGTGCTTGCTTGTTTTCCGGCTGGCTTGCAAGGCCTCCCGAGCAGGAATGAATAACTTGATAACTGACTTGGTACTTAAGAGCTCAGATTAAGAGGTAAAATACCTGAAGATATTGCCATAAAATTGTTCCCACAATTTTATTCGAATACCAAATTGAGGTAAGACAATACCAAAATAGTACCTCTCAAGTATTCCCAGGAATCCGAAATAACAAGTTTTGGTCCTAAATAAATCAAGATCAAAATTAGGTATTCATATGTTGTTGTTTCCTGCTCGAGCTGATGCCAACCTTAGCTTCCCGGAAGGCCCACGCAGGCACTTCATCAAGAAGAAGGTTCGAGGTTTTGTTCGAACTGGAGAAATGTTACCATCGGAATGCTCAATCTGTGAAGATTTAATCAAAGTTCTGTAAAGCATCACTTTATGGAATTTTTAAACTTATTGAATCAAGAATTACAGGTCTTTTAGTCATCCTTTATTCGTGAATGTAACTTCGTCGCATTGTTTATGTCATTGTTAGAAACAATATCTGTAAAATTCCATTTTGAGTTATATTCGCAATACTTAACACATAATTTAACAAGACAAATCTTTTGGCAATTTTCGATGGCCAAAGTACTCGTACATAAGGAGAGCAGTGCCATCTGCGGAAGCAATTGATCATTGTTGATGATGATGATGGTCCCGCCACTTACCTCCTTGAGCTAGACGATTTATCTTTTGGATGAATTATTTAAAAAAAAAAATTCAACCAGTTATGCAAAACAAACGAACTGATTTCATTTACAGATGCGAACTTTCTGAAAACTGTTCATTTGCTTTACAGCGATTAAAAGCTTGCTTCAGATAGAATTGGAACAAATACAATTGCCTGTATTTCAGTTATTTATTATTGAATTCAAGATCTTTTTTTATACAAATGTAGCGTTTTCTTCCTTTTATTTTAAGAAAAAATACGGAAAAAATTATTTGTCACGGTTTCGAAGGAATTCTCGAATTTTTCCTGTAACACGGCTCTTCAGGCGGCGCACACCTTCTTCGTCCATCGTTTTAGCTATCTTATTCCACCAGGTCTTCATCTGATTGATGTCTTTGACAACCTTTCCCTTTGCCTTGAGTCTCCTCTTCATTATTGCCCAGTATTTCTCAATAGGGCGGAACTGGGGGCAGTTGGGTGGGTTAAGGTTTTTCGGAACAACCTGGACCCCTTTCTCTGCATACCATTCTTGAACGACTTTGCTGTAATGACAGCTTGCCAAATCTGGCCAAAACATTACGGGATGGTCGTGGGATCGAATGAACGGCAAAATTCGTTTTTGGAGACACTCTTTTGGTATAGTTCCGACGTCATTGTCTTATTTGTAACGAAAACTTTCGTTTTTTTACCACAGCTGCAAATGCCCTGCCAAATGATGAATTTTCGTGCAAATTTGTCGGCAAAAACAAATTTAAATTTGGCTGGAACATCCCTCCGAGCCGTTGCCAAGTAAAATTTTTGACCTGGGATTTGCCCGAAGTCAGCCTTGACATAGGTTTCATCGTCCATCAGAAGACACCCGTCGAACTTGGTCAGCACCTGGTCGTATAGCTTCCGAGCACGGATTTTGGCCACACTATTCTGTTTTATTGTCCGATTTGGCTGTTTGCTAGCTCGATACGACTTGATTCCTTCCCGGAGTCGAGTTCTCCTCACGGTACTGTGGGCAGCACCGAATTCTCTGGCCAAATCACGGTCCGACAGATTGGGATTCCTCTTAATCGTCTTCAAAATCTTACCACGCATTTTCCGGTCGACAGTTCACTCGACGATTGGCTTGAGGCTTCGAATCGTCGTCAATGTTCCTTATACCGTTTGATAACGCGCCATACGGTATTTCTGGGCAATTTCAGCTGTTTAGCTAGCCTAGATGCAGACCACAATGGATTTTCCAAATAACTGTGCACAATTTTTCTCTTCTGATTTGCGGAATGTCAAAAATACATACGTGAAGCTGACAAAATTCCCGACACGTGGGCGTCAAGAACTTCCAAATCCGTCCACCAGGAGCGCCACAATATGAGCAAAAGTTTGTTCCAATTCTAAATGAAGCAAGCCTTAATTGTGAACAGCTATTGATGTCAACCACAAATGTTCGCAATTGTTCTCAGCTATCAGAAAATCTAAATTACAATTCAAAGTAGTGAGCTTAGGTTTGGGCCGACCGAAGATATCTCCAACCTTGGGGATTTCCAGAAAATTTCCAAACCGAAAAATCCTGGACCGGCCATTTATTTTCAACCACGACAAAATTGACAAGGAATTCCCTGACAATCAGCCAGACAACTCACTACTTTTTCATGGTATCTTCTCAAGCATCGAAGGTCAATTTTTTTTCTTACAAATTCAAAAAGAAGTTCTTTATACCTGTATACTAGGCTGATGCAAATTTTGAAATTTTTGCTCCCCTAAGCTTAATCGACGCCAATTCGGGTCTTGATAGTCCCCAAAAAATTTGAACACATTTGGTTTTAATTTGGCTTTGCACACGCTATCCAAAGTTTGTATGGGAATTAGTATGGAGAATCTCCAACTTACATTTCCAGATCCCTAACATCTTGATATTATGTCCTTAAACCAAATCTAATTAAGATTCATATAGTGTGAGTTGCCAACCATCAAAATGCCGAAGATAACTGACATGTAAATTTTATGTAAATTTTATACTGTGCTTTTTTTTTCAAATGATATCTACTCGGGCAACGGCCGGTTACTAGCACAGTATAGGTACAAAGGACTCTCTTATTAAGCTCCAAAAGGTTTTTACTGATTGTAACATTTGGAAATATAAAACTTTTCGATTGAACACACTCTGTGGTAACCAACCAGTTGGTCATCACCCGTTGTTTTTCCCAAGATTTCAGTTCCATTTTGATGGCACAGTATGATGTACCGCAAAATGGTTCTGGGCCAATAAACATTTGAACCTTGTTTAGCAAGCTCGTCTGCCCTTTCATTACCTTAAATGTCACAGTTTCCCGGAACTCAGAATAAATTTACGGAGTTCTCTTGGCACACATTTCGCAGTGAGAGAATGCATTCCCAGACAAGTTTGGATGTACATTTATAATTATTCAATACTTTAAGTGCCGCTTGGCTGTCACAAATACAAATATTAGCAATTCTATATTTCTTTTTCAGACATACGTTAACACATTTTATTATAGAAAAACTCTCCGCCTGAATGACCGTTGAATAGTTTTCCATCTCCACTGAGATTTCTACCCCAGGGCCGAAGATTCCTGCTCCCGTTTTTGTTACAATTTTTGAGCCATCTGTGAATAATTTTATAGAATCATGACGAACAGTGGGACCTCCGACTTCCCAATCTATACGTGACGTTTCACATATCTTGTAAGGGATGTCATGACTTTCCACAGGGTTCATCCAGTCTCCATTCATATACATTACTTGCCCATTTTAAAAGCTTAGTGAAATGCTTAGGTGTTTGAGTCTGCTTGAGTCTATTCCGCTTCTAATTGACGTATTCGCTCAAAGCTAGCAGATTTAGAATTGCATCTAACGATTTTGATGGAGCGCTGTGCATCGCTGCCGTTATAGCAATGGGCACTAATCATTATAGTTTCGTCAGCTATTTCTGTGCAGTAACGTTTTTTGTTATTGGCAACCATACATGCGAAGCATACGTTAATCATGGACGAGTTATGGATGTATAAATCCATATTATCATTTTCGGTCTTGGACCCCATTTTCTGCCAAAATGTTATTGAGTATATACAGAAGGCACTGGTTGGCTTGGCAATCACACACACACACATGAGCATTCAGTTTGGCATCTAGTTTCATTCCTAGGTATTTAACCTGTTCACTAAGATGAGTTTCCAATCCTCCTACCTGAAAAGCTGTTAGACTAAACTTCCTTTTCCTAGTGAAAGATACAATGACTACTTCTGATGTATTAATGCTAAGGCTCTTCTGAATACACCACCCAAGTAACATTTCCAAAACCATTCAGTTTTACTAAGTTTTATTAAAGTTTTATGAACGCCACTAGAAGTAAATTTGGATTTATTATGGTACCAAGCGGTGCCAATAGGTTTCATATTTTAGTCAGATTTATGAGAACCTACACAGCTTGTTTGCAACGATCTTTAAACTTTGTTTCCTCATCTGCATTTTACTCCTACCAAAGGTTTTATTACGGCTTTATGAACTTGTAAGATGCTGTTTTGAAATGCCGTTTTAGGACTCGTTCATTTTATATTATTATATTCAGTTGAAAATGCATTTAAGAGCTATCCAGTCAATGCAGTAAACGGCTAATTGGCATGGAGGGAAGTCATAAAATGACCAAATAGTTGTTTTAAATTCATGCGAAGATCACTTAGCTTTTTTACAGAACTGTGATTTTTACCAATCGCCATATTGAAATATAAGAAGTCATTGAAATGTGGAAAAATAAATTCACCAAATTTTAATTGTAATGCAAATGAACTGTATACCAATATCGGCATTCTTTTAGATAACCTTATTTAATTTTTAAAAAATCCATCAATAATTAATCGAAGTTATTTGCTTCAATGTTGGTTTTGTTGTTTCAAACTCGCCAAATTTCCTTGTTAGATTTCGGATCTTATCGTGCCAATATTCACCATTAAATTAAATGTCCATAAGATTTGGAGCATAATAGGCTCTAAAACTCAATTTGTTTTGGTTACTTTGCTATCAAACAAAATTTACCGCAACACTAGAACTTTTTGCTTAGATATTAGTTACTGCTAAATAAGTCATAAGAGCAGAGAATGGAGCAAAGCAGAATAACAAAAACCAACTACGATATCACCGTGAAGTTTGACAGCTGTGACCATTTGGCCGTACGCTGGTTTTTATGGCAGCCAATAGGTTTTATGAAGGTTCTCAAGTGGTCATAACACTGGAATAGTTTCAAAATCTTTATAGTCTCATAAACATTTTATTAGCTTGTTTTCACAACCGTCTATAGAGGGGTCCACTTTGTACACATTTCTGCTTTAAAGAAGCATAGAGGTAGTTTTGGTAGATAAAACAGTTTTAAATGCAGTTTTATCAACACAGCCGAAAGGGGTACTATACGGCTGGAATAAATCTCAAATTGTTACTTGGGCAAATTTGGGTAAATTTTAGGCCCTATTGCATTCTCTCATAAATAATATTGTCAAATTTTCCCCTCACTATGATCTGCAAAGCCTGCAATCTCGATATTTAAAAATGAACAAAGTGCTATTTCTTTTACTGAAAGAGCTTTTTCTACCGTTGAAACCACCAGTATGCAGTGCCGTAACTGTTTACTTACACAGACAAAAACCTTATTTTCGGTTATCTAATACATGAAGGGAATGCTAGATAGTGGATATTTCATTAAGTTTAAGCCATCGCCTTATATTGATATTGATATCGTAATTACACTTTTCCGGAATTCACTTTTCGCCGATTAAGATGACTGTAGTGGATAGTAGTATATTGCATGCTATAAGAATCATGCAATGGGTCTGTATGATTTAGGAAGCGCTTTATCTCGCTTTCCTATTTTGGGTGAAGGTGGAATATGGTTGAGTCTTAAACTTGTTTTAAAAATTTCAACTAATGACGAGATCTACACTACTTCGCCGTTTTGAAGCAATGCTGGAAATATTCCGTCCATTCCTGCAGATTTGTACAGCTGAAAAGATCTCATTACATTTTCTACCCTGGCTTTCTTATATCCAACTGTTGGTTGTCATGGTGAATCTCAGTACAAGATAGGAAAAAAGTTTGCACATTGTAGACGAAATACGCGTATTTGTAAAAAACATGCAAACACATAGAAGAAAATCAGCAAACACGACACGTGTTGCACGCTCATAGTTTTAAACTATCTCTATTGTATTTCTATCTCTCTCTCTCTCTCGTTCGCATACAATAAGCCCCGTCTGTAAACATTAGCGATACCATTTGGATAAGGACACTGCAACACACTTCCAGATTTGGAAATATGAAATTTCCAAACTAGGCACGTATTTAGTATTTTTTTAAAGTAGGATTATTGTACTTATTATCAGATAGATCTCACCGATGACCGCCTCCTTAATGACACTATCTTGTTCATTTGTATAGATAACAATTTTCGACGGTGATTCGCGACAAAATAGGCGCAAAAATAAACGTTGATAAACCACCCGTTAGATATGCAACCCGCATAACAAAACTCTGTTATGCGTGGTGAATGCATCTGAAATTATGTGCCATCGCAAATGGCCGTTTTCTACATTGCTTTAATCTACTTTTTTTTCACTCCACATTCTGCCAATAACCAAAATTCCCACTATGAGGCGACTCTATATCAAACTACAAAACTGCTAAAGGGTGATACGGTCAAAATTTGGTCAAGGGAAAACGCGTGTAAATCGGTGAAATCGTTTATTTAAAAAATCAAATTAAATTTCTTTTTCAAGTTCAATTAGCATAAAATTCAGGAAAAATATTCAGTTAGGCTTCCGCTTTTCCAAATCCGAATTGCCGGGCCTTACGCTTGACCCCTGCCATCAGATTTTGTACAGCCACCTTGTCCACCTTCTTCGCCGCAGAAAGCCAGTTTGCCTTGAGCTGCTGCTCGTCCTTAGCAGTTTTTTTGGTCTTCTTTAGGTTCCGCTTGACAATAGCCCAGTATTTCTCAATTGGGCGGAGCTCTGGCGTGTTGGGAGGGTTCTTGTCCTTGGGAACCACCTGCACGTTGTTGGCGGCGTACCACTCCATGGCCTTTTTACCGTAATGGCAAGATGCCAAATCCGGCCCAAAACAGTACGGAGCAACCGTGTTTCTTCAGGAAAGGCAGCAGACGTTTATTCAAACACTCTTTCACGTAAATTTCTTGGTTGACAGTCCCGGAAGCTATGAAAATGCTGCTTTTCAAGCCACAGGTACAGATGGCTTGCCAAACCAGATATTTCTTTGCGAACTTTGACTGTTTCGTGTGCTTGAAAATATCTTCTACCTTTTCCCTTCCTTCTGCTGTTGGCAACTTTTAGCGATTTTGCCAACTTTGCGTGCGAGTAGCTCGGATTTTCGCTACTGCTCTTCTTGCTTGGACGGCATTTTGACAACTGAAGAGTGAATTCCAAAATCAAAATAGGAGCAACATTCTACACACACACACCTTCAAAATGAGGGGTGTTCAGGTTTTTTAAATGCAAAATTGAAAGAAATACGTCAAGTTGATATTGACCAAATTTTGACCGTATCGCCCTTTACTGGGCGATTATGAAGCAGCACCTTCTTAAACGACCTAAGGTAGTGAAGACAGTCGAGGAACTGAAAAAAAGTATGGGTTTACATGCAAAAAACGGTTGATTCACAGGTTGTGCAGAATCTTATGGCCGGGGTTAAGCTCAAGGTGTGGGCATTTGCGTATGGACTGTAAATAAAATACGAGTAAAATGGTAAAATGAAGTTTAATAGTTATTTCTCAATCCCTGAAAATTTGATGGCAATCGGATGAAAACTCGAATTTTGCGAATCAATTTTGTGTGTGGCAATTTCATCGTGGACACCCTTTATTTAATTTTCCTTCATTTAGTTGCAAGCGTAGCAGCGCACGCACCGGGTTCAGCTGGTACTTGAATAAAATAGTCTTTTTCTTGTACGAAAAACTAATGCGTGGGTGTGAACTTGCTTTTGGAAGCAGGTTCTCTTCCCCATAATCACAGGTTTTGCGTACGTGTATCTGCGTAAGGGCCCACCTAAACGTGTTTGGCCTTTTATACAGGAGCTTGATGATCACAAACAACAATAGAATTCTGATCAAATCGTTTTTCAGATTATTCCACTGCTATGAAAAGTTACCTTGCTACAATAGATGGTAGTATTTCAACATCATCATCATCATATCTGGCAATAACGAAACCGTACCCACAGGAGGTCTAGCATCCTCATGCTCAAATCAATCTTTAAATGGTGATATTGAAGCCATTTAAGCTGAATCTTACGAGCCACGAAAGCCTCCATTCGCACAGTTCGTTTAAAGTGCCCTTCGGAAAACCTTGATGATTTATACCCTATTGTTGATTTTCGAAGGGTATGTTACAATCAAGTGACAGCCATAATCGATCAGCAGCATCTAATCAAAACCAGAGCGGCCAATAATTACCGAACAAAACCAGCCAACTAACCAACATTTCAATACGAAGGTCTCCAGCGAAAAAGTTCTGGCTCCACTTTGTCTCCGCTACCGGTTGTTTACATCTTCAATATTCCAAACCCCATCTCGATGGCAATCCATTTGGTGGTGCTGATTTATGACAGGGTTTATTGCCCGTAGTTTTTAGCTTCTACTAGCCCACTTGCGCTCTCCGCACGAAACACAGCTAGCTATCAGCACTTGGCGGCAATGGAGCGCAGTTATTCTGTTTTCGTGTTCCGCCTCGTTTGTGATTTATAATTTATAACTCTACGTGTGCTCATGTTTCTCCTGCACCGTTTCCCATGCCCCTCCCCCATTCAACGGACCTGCGCCGAAAAACTATCCATTCCGACTAAATAGGCGACAAACGGAACAATTTCCCGCTCAAAACTAATTGCATTCCCACTTGAATTCTAAGCCTGCTAAAGATCACACAGCAACCGTTGCGCGTTGGTAGCCACTGCAGTCAGTCGGTGGTGTGGCGAAAGGTAGCCTACTGGGACGTTTTTTTTTTTTTGCAATAAATCAAACTTTTTCCCTGCCCGCCCTGCCATCGGAATCGTGGATCACCTGTTGTGCAGTAACCAGCAGGTTGCGAACCCGCCACCGGTCACCGGTTTCCAAGCCAAGGCCACTGTCACGCGCGCGTCGGTTGGATTGACAGGAGTGTCCCACCAACTGCACCAACGATCGTCTATTTATCGCCCATCGGAGATCTTCACGAACGCGGTGTAGGTCGTCGTCGTCGTCGTCGTCGTGTGCGTATACCCTTTTGAACGAGAAATAAGAACATCGGCGTCTGCGATCGGCGACATGGCAAGCAACAAGACATGATCTGCTGATGCTGCTGCCAATGCGACCACGCGGGACACAATGCTGACTTTGATGAACCATGGCGCGAGCGAGGCGAGAAGAAAAGGGTCACAAAAAGGTCGAGCTTTTAATTAACGGTTCTTTTCGATGCAAGATATTGATCAAACGGCGAGCGAAAAACTATTTAAACAATGCCACACAAATGGCGTGAAATGAATGCGAAATCACGAGATTGGCATTAATTAAAAAATGAGGCTTAAAAACTGTCGCAATCCACCCCAAGAGGTCACCTCGCTAGAAGAACGAAGTTTCACTCCAGAGCGGTATCCTCAGTTAGCCAATATCGTTCATCAAAAATGTTATTTCTTCCGACAGCGTTCGACATGACCTGTCAGCAGGGAGCTCCATTAACCACTCTAAGAAATGGCCAGAAGCACATGATTGATTTGTCAGTTTATAGTCCGCCTTGCCCCGTTAAAGATCACCCTTGGAAGGGTCACGATCAATTGAGTGTGCGTGTACGATCGGCCAAGCCCATTTCATCGCTTCGAGCCTTGTCATCCAATCGAGCTGACCGCGACCACAGAGCTCAATTTGTCTGAAGTACTGCGTCACGCTTGGATTACTCTACCCCGCTGAGTGAACTCATGCCTTCATATCCGCAAGTAGGAATTCTTCCGCATATTTCAGCTGCAATTTAGGAGACACAATGGTGACGCACCTTCCTGTCCTTCAAATATGCGAACGAGCAACGATTACCGACTGATGTGTGATATACTTTTAATTCAGAAGAGAAAAAAATCGAATCCGACAGGCTTGGGAACGACCTCCCAGAAAGTGGCGTTCAAGATCAAATGGACTCAATTATTTAGATCTGCTTTTTGTGCACCGCGCGCTGCTGGGACCCTTGCCGGAGTCAGTGATTTCAATCGTCCGAGATTAGATGCCTATGGCAGAAGGTCAGCACGCGGTGAAGTCATTAACGTTTTAAGAAGCGGTCGTAAAATGAGTCACTTTGAGTCTCAGTGAGGGTGCGTACCTATCTGTAACCTATAATGTTGGTAAGGACAGTATTAAATAATGTGTCTCTTGCAAGGTTAAGGAACTTTTTGCGTGAAACTGGCGATTGCATAGCTGGGTAGAAAAGTATGGCGGCTTAAGAAGAAAAGTGCGAAAAAAGCATGAAGTATGTGGTACTAGGTTAATGACTACCCTGAAATGGGATATGGGTCATATTACTTCGTCAACTGCGAAACAAGTTTCGTTTTGTCGCCGTTTAAGTAAGTGAGGAAATGTTTGCAAACATTGCAATTTTTCGTGGTAATGCGGTTAGCGGCGTTACCTATCGTTCAGGCATATTGTGAGATGAGGGTTTGATTCCCGCTCCAATCTATGCGGTTACTCGAAAATTTCCCTATTGGGTGTTTTGTGATGTCCGTTGTATAGAATTAAGGGTGTTTAGTCTGTGAAACTTTAGATTTAGCATGGTGCCAATTGTCTTTTACATTTTTTTTTATAATGAACTATTTAAGGAACTCTTCTTTTTATTTTTGCTACAGAAATTATTTGGATGCCAATAGACGATCGCAACAAGCCGTGCTATAAAAATGAGGTGTTTTGTTTTTGCTGCGCCGTTTTCGCAAAAAAAAAATCAAACTTGTTCATAATTTAGCCTAAACTACCGACTACCGTAAAATGTAGTGAATACAAGCAATTCCTTCCAGGAATGTGTAAATGTCGGTTGTATTTCTTCGTTTTTTTTGTGCTTTGCTCCGGCACCCGGAAGAAGAGTACCATAAGCTTAGCGTTGTTTATTAGTGGAAGTGTTTTGACACCCGGACATAAATTTTTAAGTGCGGAGTGTTTTTCCGTTTTGTCGCTTGTGAATCGATGATTATTAAAGGGCGATACGGTCAAAATTTGGTCAATATCAACTTGACGTATTTCTTTCAATTTTGCATTTAAAAAACCTGAACACCCCTCATTTTGAAGGTGTGTGTGTGTAGAATGTTGCTTCTATTTTGATTTTGGAATTCACTCTTCAGTTGTCAAATGCCGTCCAAGCAAGAAGAGCAGCGTATCAAAAATTTTGCTCGCGCATCGCGAAAATCCGAGCTACTCGCACACAAAGTTGGCAAAATCGCTAAAAGTTGCCAAATCAACCGTTACAAATGTAATTAAAGTGTTTGGGGAACGTTTGTCGACAGCCAGGAAGTCTGGATCGGGGGGAAATCGAAAACCGGAAACCGCTGAGACGACAAAGAGAGTTGCCGGTAGTTTCAAGCGAAACCCTAACCTATCTCTCCGAGACAGGGATGCCAGATATTTTTTTCAAATGTCTGTGATAAAAATTTGAAATGTCTGGGAATGTCTATAAAAGTCTGTAAGTTTTTTTTAGAAAATTAGACTTCTTTCAACGAAAAAACGAAATAATAGAGAGAGTTATGTCATTATCGCTATTTGTGTGATTATGTAAACATGTCTACATCTATTTCTTGGATTGTATGCAACCTTACACTATTGTTTCATATTTTTAAAGTGACGCTGAAGCTTGGAGCATTCACACAGATGACACAATTTTCTATAGTTGTTTTTCCCCTGTAACGCTCTTTCCAGTTTTGTATTTTAAAATTACAATTTTTATTTGATAAATTCAACAGATTTTTTTTTATTCAACGATTACCATTGATTATTATTTATAATCGCCGTCTTCGACAACAAGATCGTACAGACTGTACCTATTCTAACTTAACTTATGTAACTAAACAATTTGTTTAATTCGGTTTTTAAAAATATTCCTGGACATGTTAAAATCAAATTCTTCAGAAATGTCATTGAATGACCGAATACAAGCGTCAAGAGGGTTGTTGTAACCATAATTGGTTCGGTGATACGGAACAGCAAGCAGGTTGGAGTTCCGAAAGCGTCGTGGAAGAATTTTCAGCGGTACCTGCTCTAGAAGCGCAGGGCAGTCGATGACACCGTTAATGACGTCGAATATAAATAAACGCTGCATTTTCACGCGTCTGGCAGACAGCAATTCCAAGCCTATCAATTGGCATCGCTCGAGATAAGGAGGGAGATTGTTTGGATCGTTCCAGTGAAGTAGCCGCAATGAAAATCTTACGAACTTTTTCTGTACCCGTTCAATTGAAAGAATCTGCGC
Source organism: Aedes japonicus (assembly GCA_034211315.2). NCBI lineage: Eukaryota > Metazoa > Arthropoda > Insecta > Diptera > Culicidae > Aedes > Aedes japonicus. The sequence continues at coordinate 156,105 of JASCZW010005280.1, read as the reverse complement.
TACGAAGTACGGAGACCAAACCGGGGAAGCATATTCTAGGATGCTACACACCAGCGTGCAGTACAGTGTTTTCAAAGCATTTACGTCAGTGAATTCGGAAGCATGTCGACGAATGAACCCAAGAACAGAAAATGCTTGGGAAGTCGTAATCCCAACATGTTCATTGAACCTAAGCTTCTCATGGAGTGTTACGCCCAGATCGCAGATAGAAGTAACACGCTCCAGTATTTTATTGTCCTTACTGTACTGGTGATGCTCGGGATTACTAGAGCGGGTAAAGGATATGATTTTGCATTTCTGGCTGTTGACGCGCATGCCATTATCGCCACACCAGATCAATATGGTGTTGATGTCCGTCTGTAGGATGGTGCAATCAGCCGGGGACAGTATAGCGCGAAAAAATTTCAGGTCGTCGGCAAACGAAAGCTTAAACGAGGAGAGAGGCAGACACAGATCGTTCACAAAAATGTTGAATATCAGTGGACCAAGGACATGGTGTATGGTGATGGTGTGTGCCATATTTTAATATTGTGTAAACATCACTCATGATCAGCAATATCATTATGGTCATATGAATGCTTATTGTATAGACTACTTAATCGGTTAGCCAGTGATTATCTCTTAAATTTCAGGGAAACTCTCTGCTGATCTTCTGCAAGGCTCTTTGCCTTATTCTGGGAAGTTTCCTCCTGAACTACAGGCAAAATTCCTCATGAACTTCTTGGCAGGTACTCCTTATTTCCTTCGAAATTCACAGGCGTTAGAAACCAACCTTACCTTCCAGGGACATTTGGTAATTTTTTTCCTGAACATAGTTATTTTCTAAACTTCTGATAAGTCCTATCCTATCCAAAACTTTGGAAAAGTACTCTCCAGCATTTCTTGGCAAATCTTCTTAAGTTAGTAGAAGTTTCTTCCTGAACTTCTGAGACATTCTTTTCTAAACTGCCGAAATAATCTCTTCTGAACTTCAAGGGAGTATTCTCCTGAACTTCGGGGAAGTTTGTTCCTGAATTTCTGAGAAATTCCTGCTTGAACTACTAGAAAGATCCCCCTATACTTCTGAAAAGTTTCTTCCTGATTTTATCAAAAGAATTTACCATATCTTCTGGGATTTCGTGAACTTCTTCGAGAAGTTCTCATTTTGAAATGCTGGAATGATCGATTCGGAAGCTCTCTAGCACTTCTGGATAGTTCCAACTAAACTTTTGGTCTCTTCGCAACTTCTGATAAGTCCTCTTATGAACTTCTGAGGAGTTCTCTACTGTTTTTTTTTTTTTTTGAAAAATTCTCTCTGGTAGAATCCTAGAGGGTTTGAGCTGTTTAGTGGAATACCTGTAACTAGAAATTAGAAGAAGAATTAGTATCTTCCATTTAATTCCAACTACCTTTGCTTATCTTCGACAGATACGCGTATTTCGTCTACAATGTGCAGACTTCTTCAGTGTCTCGTACTAATAACTCGACTGGTAGGTTTCTTCCTGAAATTCGGGGAAGTTTTTTCCTGAGCTGATTCTTTCCGAACTTTTGATTGGTCCCATCCGGAACTGCGAGGAAAATTTATAGGAAAATTCCCTTAAATTTGTTCTTGAAGTTTTTTCCTAGACCTTTGAAAAGTCCTCTTCTGAATTTTGAGAAATCCTTATTCTGAAATGCAGAATGTTCTCCTCTGAGCTTTGGAAAAGCGGCCAAGTACTTCAAGGAAGTTCCAACTAACCTTTCGAGAAGTTTTTTCCGGAACTTCTTATTTCCTGAACTTGAGAGAAGTTATTTCCTCAACTTCTATGACACATCGTCCGAAGGATTTTTTTTCCTGATTTTTGAGAAATTATAGGTAGTGCTTTTCCTGGTTAGCTCTCGTCTGAAATTTAGGGAAGTTTTTTTTCCAAACTTCGGGAAGTTCAATCTTGAATTTCTGGGAAGAATTCCAAAACCTCTGAAAAATTCCAAACTTCAGAGAAGTCCTCTCCTCTACACTTCTTCCTGAAGCTCTGATAAGTCCTCTCCTGATTCTTGGGGAAGTTCTGTCTTTGAATTCTGGTAAGTATGATCTTGAACTTCGGTAATGAATTTTTAAAGGTTCTACTTGCATGATCGCTTGCTCCCAATACTTCTGAGAAGTTTCTACTTAACCATAGGAGAAGTTTTTTTTTTTCGAGGAAGTCTCTAAGTTTCTCATATATGATTTGTATTGTTGTGCACCTTGATTTTCGTTGTGACTTAATAGCAAAAGACCAATATTACCAACGCTTTGACCGTAATTGTTCGCTTGGGTTTGAACACGCGTGGGATTGAACACTACGATAAGTAGGGCCTCCATGTTACCCTCAAAAAGGTCCTATACGATACTTATCTCCGGGCCCATTGTGTTAGAGTGGCCCATCACTTTTGTTGCTTCAAGGATTTCTACTTTAAATGATACCTACGATATTTTAAAATATTTCAACAAAGCTTCTTACCGTATCTACTATACTGTTTAGATCCTCGTACGTTTTAAATCTGAACATCAGAAAATACCTTTTTTTGACATTTGAAAAAATATTTCATATGTCTGTAAAAGTCTGCAACATTAATAAAATGTCTGCTAAATGTCTGCATCGTTAAAAAAGTCTGCAATAAAAATGAAAAGTCTGCAAATTTACAGACATGGCTGTGAATATGGCATCTTTGCTCCGAGATGCCGCAAATAAGCTGGGTGTATCGTCTACAACCGTGCATCGAGCCAAAAAACGAGCCGGACTATCGACTTACAAGAAGGTAGTGACTCCAAATCGCGATGATAAACAAAATACGACGGCCAAAGCGCGATCCCGGAGGCTGTACACGACGATGCTGACGAAGTTTGACTGCGTGGTAATGGACGACGAAACCTACGTCAAAGCCGACTACAAGCACCTTCCGGGACAGGAGTTTTATACGGCAAAAGGAAGGGGAAAGGTAGCAGATATTTTCAAGCACACGAGACTGTCAAAGTTCGCAAAGAAATATCTGGTTTGGCAAGCCATCTGTACCTGTGGCTTGAAAAGCAGCATTTTCATAGCTTCCGGGACTGTCAACCAAGAAATTTACGTGAAAGAGTGTTTGAATAAACGTCTGCTGCCTTTCCTGAAGAAACACGGTTGCTCCGTACTGTTTTGGCCTGGATTTGGCATCTTGCCATTACGGTAAAAAGGCCATGGAGTGGTACGCCGCCAACAACGTGCAGGTGGTTCCCAAGAACAAGAACCCTCCCAACACGCCAGAGCTCCGCCCAATTGAGAAATACTGGGCTATTGTCAAGCGGAACCTAAAGAAGACCAAAAAAACTTCTAAGGACGAGCAGCAGCTCAAGGCAAACTGGCTTTCTGCGGCGAAGAAGGTGGACAAGGTGGCTGTACAAAATCTGATGGCAGGGGTCAAGCGTAAGGCCCGACAATTCGGTTTTGGAAAAGCGGAAGCCTAACTGAATATTTTTCCTGAATTTTATACTAATTGAACTTGAAAAAGAAATTTAATTTGATTTTTTAAATAAACGTTAAATATAATTAATAACCTACTTAATTTACAGTGCCTACTTATATGGTGTTAAAACTTAAAACTACCGTGCAATTATTATTTAATTATCTACCTAAAATACGTCTTAGTGAGTACGGATATTGAGCTGTAAATCTCTTAAACTAAACTTGCACTTCCAGACAGAACACAGATTGGATAAGTCAGTGCGTAATAGATACGATCCTCCTAAATTTCGCAGAGTACACCAAATATGTAAGCATCTTATATTATATTATGTTATTAAACTAATGCCATTGAAATAAAATATATTTGTAGCTCAAAGCACACAGACTAAAGATCGTGTTTGCTATTAAGACTTGGTGTAACCTAACCCTACAGAGTAGTGTTAAGGGAAAAGTTAGAGAAATCGCCTACTTTACGAAAAATCAGGCAAATTGAAATGAAGATGGAAAGAAAACATTTTTATTCACTATGTTTCAGAATAAAATAATCAAAGGTCACGGCATGGTCTTTTTTATTTGAGAAAAAAAGTGTGTTTATATTTTTTGGAACAGTCTTTATGTCGACTTGTGCTAACTAGCGTTAAGCAAATAAGAATCAACCATGTGCTATGTGAATGTTGGAGCTATGTGCTATGTGATTCGAATAACGCAGCCCCCCCCCCGCCCCCCCCCGAAAATCAAAAACATCATATCGCAACGCAATAGTCAAAAAACATAAGCTCGAACCTGCCCCAGAAGCATTAAAACTAATGCGGTGAACGCTATTGAAACAATCTTTGTGAACGGTCGCATGCATCCATCAACGACTCTTTGCGACAGTATTCTTAAGATATGCGCTCAGAAATATTTAGCCAGAGAAAATCTTCCAGCTCTCCCCCTTATTTCATTTTATTTCCGAACCGGCGAAAATCGATCATAACAAAGGCTACACTTAGAACATAAAAGATATGTATCGAAACAAAGGTTTTCACGTACATTTGCGATGAATGCGTGCATTTATGATCGTTTTAATATGTTCGTCATAGCATGCTATGCGTTTGACTGACATCTTTCGTTTGTTTATTTGTTTGCATGGTTTGCATATGTCGTAAAATAAGCTTGTGGAGAAAATTAAGGTTTTGGCACATGGCTACGTGCAAAGGATGTAACTATGCGACAATTGGCGAAGCGCTTTGATATTCATCAAGCGAGTGTAAAAGTCACCATAACCAAGTTTGGGAAACTCTGTTTCATCTGCGAGGAAGAGGCAGAAAACTCGGATCTTCCCATCCTAAAGTTCTGTCCAGTTAGAATCCGGAATCACGTATTGTGTTGCAGCGGCACGGTAAGTGACCGCTGCAAAAATTCTTTTACCGCGGTTTGCTTTACTAGGTGCCAACTTTCTGTGGTAGAAAATTCAGTTAAGTCGAATGGAGAGAAAAAATCCAACGAGGTTCCGCTATATAAATCGCAAAAACGTTGAAAATCGCCAAATCAACCGCGTATGATGTGCTCAAACGTTTGAGGGAGCGAAAAAGCGTGGATCGAGTGCCTCAAGGTAAGCGTCGTAGTGGAACATATGATCGCAAGCTAAACCAAAAGGTGTTGAGAACCGTCAGAGCAAACTCTGGATTATCAGATAATGAAATCGCACAAAAATACGCTGCGGCTCGCAGTACCGTTTGAAGAATTCGTTTGCGAGCAGGATATTCTTCTTATTGAGCCAGCAATCAGCCAAACAGAACGTTGAAGCAAAGTTTTGTCACCAAAATTCGAGCTCGGAAATTGTACCAACAGGTTTTGACGAAGTACCAAGGATGCCTGCTCATCGACGATGAAACTTTCGTCAAAATGGATTTCGGACAGCTTCCTGGCCAAACATTCTACATGGCGACGGCACGAGTAGATGTTCTTGCGAAGTTTAAGTTTGTTTTGTTGGACAAATTTTCCAAAAAAACGGATGATTTGACAAGGGATATGCAGCTGCGGAACATAGACCAAAGTGTTCGTGACAAATAAGACGATGGACTCGAAGCTGTTCAAGGAAGAATGCCTCAAAAACCGCGTACTACCTTTCATTTAAACCCATAAAGGTCCTGTAAAGCTTCGGATAGATTTATCGAGTTGTCACTACAGCTGGGAAGTCATCCAGTGGTACCGCGATAATAACGTAGATTTCATCGATAAAAACATAAATCCACCCCACTGCCCGCAGTTCTGAACCATCGAGAGATTTTGGGCAATAATGTAGCGGAAGCTTAAGAAAGTGGAAAAACGGCTCGGGATGCGACTCAAATGACCAAAATGTGGAACAAATGTGCCAAGCAAGTTGACTCCGGAAATTTGCAGCGTTTGATGGGAGGAATAAAGAAGAAAGTGCGAATTTTCATTAGAAACGAAGAGAAATGATTTGTTTTGATATTTTTTCCTTAAATTACACTGAATTAACTTTGTTTTGATGTATTAAACTTATTTGTACGTCAACCCGTTACCGAGATACAGATCCCAAGTACCACACTACGGTCACAATTGGTTGTTGTAACTTGATTATGACTTAGCAAGTCATATTTATGCTATCTCAACCGAATGGCAACAAGTGTGCTACTAGGGATGATTTTATTATTCCGGATTCTAAATGGACATAGCTTTAACACGTACGTCCCCAACCCCTCTGAGACAGAACATTTCAAATTTAAAGTCGATGATACTCCATCGTTAGCCATCGAATTTTCTTGCAGTTTTTTGCGATAGATCACAAATATATCCTTGTTTATAGATCTGCACTAGTTATTCCAAAAATTCCCGTAGTTTTGGATTCCAAGGTGGGAGTACTGGGGTAAGTACCTGTCCAGGGATGGTGGACAAAACATTTTTAGAAACGAAACATGGCATGCGGCATATCAAACTTCATGATTTTGCAAAAGTAGGTCATCAGAAGACATTTTAAAGATTTCTGACCATACTGGCCACTAAAAGAGGCCATGCAGTATCCGAGTTCCTCCGGAAAAATGGCCATATTCAAATCGTTGCCAAAACCTGGCTTGCGACACATCAAACTTCAGGATTTTGCAAAACTAGGTCATGAGAAGACTTTTTGGGAGTTTCTGGCCAAGTGGCCATACTCAAATATTTTCCAAAACCATGAAAAGACGTTTTGAGAAGTGGCCATATCCAAATCTTTTCCAAAACTTGGCTTGCGACACATTAAGCTCAATGATTTTGCAAAACTAGGTCATCAGAAGACATTTTGAAGATTTTTTACCATACTGGCTACTTAGGGAGGCCCTGCAGCATCCGAGTTCTTCCAGCAAAGAGGCCATATTCAACTAAAATCCAAAACCTGGCTTGCGACGTATCAAACTTCATGATTTTGCAAAATTTGGCTTCGGAGGACATTTTTTGAATTTCTTACCATATATCTAACCAAATCGTTTTCCTGGAAACTTTATCGTACTGCTTATGCACATAGGATCGATTGAAAAAAGTAAACCTCGCCTCAGTTTTGTAATCCGTCCGTCCTCTTCGTACTCTTTTAATGAATTTCGTTACGCTTTGGTGCGCTAAAATGTGCGTGTCTTTTCCAGCTCGACAGTATCCTTTTGTTAAAAGTAGTTGTTTGGTTGGGGAATGGACCACTAGCCAGGACAACCATAGTTAGAAGAACTTATGTCATAACAAAAAATGTGGTTTTGCGGTTGAAACGGGATTTTTGTTTTTCTTTTGTTTTGTTCGATAGTGTGAATTATTTTTGTGCAAAATTTTAAATGACTCGAAATCTGATAATACGAGCATCGTGGATCCGGATTCAGCCTGAGTGGAAAAGGATCTGATCCATATTGATCACAAGACAAAGTTTTGCAAAATCATTAAATTTGATATGTCACAAACCAGGTTTTGGAAAAGGTTTCAATTCGGACACTTATCCGGAAGAACTCGGATCCCGCAGTGCCACTCCAAGTAGCCAGTATGGTCAGACACCCTAAGAATGTCCTCTGAAGACTAAGTTTTACAAAATCTTGAAGTTTGATGTGTCGCAAGCCAGGTTTTGGCAACGATTTGAATATGGCCTCTTTTTTGGAGGAATTAGAACTCCACAAGGCCTCCCTAAGTGTTCAGTATGGTCAAGAATCCTCAGAATGTCCTCTACAAACCTATTTTTGCAAAATCATAAAGTTTGATGTGTCTCAAGACAGGTTTTGGAAAAGATTTGGATATGACCACTTTCCCGGAGAAGCTCGGATCCTGCTGGGCCTCTTCAAGTGGCCATTATGGTCAGAAACTCTCAAAACGTCTTCTCGTGACCTAGTTTTGCAAAATCCTGAAATTTGATGTGTCGCAAGCCAGGTTTTGGCAGCGATTTGAAAATGGCCTCTTTTCCGGAGGAACTCGGACCCCGCAGGACCGCCCTAAGTAGCCAATGGGCCAGACATCCTCAAAATGTCCTCCAAAGACCTAGTTTTGCAGAATCATGTACACTTTTGATTGTTATTTTTGTATTCTCCCCAGCGCGGAAGTAACGATCTTTGATGAAGTTTTTTTTTTTTTTTTCCAGAAGCAGATAATTTATCATCTTCATGCAAAGCGCTAGGAGCGGACAGTAATTTTATTGCTAGAACAAATAGACATGAAGAGAAAGCGTATTCATAGATCCGTAAGGGAACGGGAGGCTTTGAAATTGAATAGATGTAAGTTTGAAAACGAGCGGAGGGCATTTGAACGGTAGTATACGATCAGGCACATTTTGTCAGTCAAGGGGATTTCCCCCCTTGCCTATCCTGCATAGGGTAGTATGACAAAGGGTTATGTGCCTGATCGTATACTACCGTTCAAATGCCCTCCGCTCGTTTTCAAACTTACATCTATTCAATTTCAAAGCCTCCCGTTCCCTTACGGATCTATGAATACGCTTTCTCTTCATGTCTATTTGTTCTAGCAATAAAATTACTGTCCGCTCCTAGCGCTTTGCATGAAGATGATAAATTATCTGCTTCTGGAAAAAAAAAGAATCATGTAGTTAGATGTGTCGCTAGCCAGGTTTCGGTAACGATTTGAATATGGCCTTTTTCCCGGAGGAACTCGGATCTCGCAAGAGCTTTTCAAGTGGCCAATATAGTCAAGAATCCTAAAAATGTACTCCATAGGTAAAGTTTTGCAAAACCATGAAGTTTGATGTGTCACAAGCCAGGTTTCGGAAACGATTTGAATATGGCCACTTTTCCGGAGGAATTTGGATCCCGCAGGACCTCAGTGGTCAGTATGGTCAAACACCCTCAGAATGTCCTCCGAGGACCAAGTTTTGAAAAATCATGAAGTTTGATACGTCGCAAGCCAGGTTTTAGAAAAAATTGAATATGGCTACTTTGCTGGAAGAACTCAGATTCCGAAGGACCTTCCTAAGTGGCCAATATGGTCAGATACCCTCAGAATGTCCTCCGAAGACAAAGTTTTGCAAAATCATGAAGTTTAATATGTCGCAAGCCTGGTTTCGGTCACGATTTGAATATGGCCACTTTCCCGGAAGAACTTGGAGTCCGGAGGGCTACCCTAAGTGGCCAGTATGATCCAACACTTTCAAAATGTTCTCCAAAGAACAAGTTTTGCAAAATCATGAAGTTTGATGTGTCGCAAGCCAGGTTTTGGCATCGATTTGAATATGGCCACTCCTCCGGAGGAACTTGGTTCCTTCAGGGCCTCTTTTAGTGGCCAGTATGGTCAGAAATCTTCAAAATGTCTTCTGATGACCTACTTTTGCAAAATCATGAAGTTTGATATGCCGCATGCCATGTTTCGCTACTAAAAAGGTTTTGTCCACCGTTCCTGGACAGGTACTTACACCAGTACTCTCACATTGGAATCCGAAACTACGGGAATTTTCGGAATAACCAGTGCAGATCTATAAACAAGGATACATTTGTGATCTATTACAAAAAACTGCAACAAAATCCGGTGGCTAACGATGGAGTATCATTAATTTCAAATTTAAAATGTTCTGTCTCAGAGGGGTTGGGGACGTACGTGTTAAGGAGTTTTAACAAACTCTTGTAGCTGGAGTGAACCGTTAAGTTCGATATCCCTAACTTCCAAAAAAATAAAAACAGTTACATCAGAAATGCGTATTTTACCACAGTGCTTGGCTGTCCTGATTATTACGGATACAGACCTTAAAAGAGCCATTTTTTTCTCAAGGTGCCTAGCATCACTGGCATGCAAGTAGTTGTTTGAAGAATAAGGGTCATTTTCTAATTACATCACTCTCTATTACAGACACTTTTATATCTCTTACACGTCCACTCCACTTTACTCAATCTTGAGCTGTTTCCAACTCAATTCTGTAGTAGGTGTAGTCACTCAAATATGAGTCAATTATGTTTTGGATTTACTGGCTGGCAAAGCAAAAGCATCCACGGATATTTTTGATTCGCCAACTTGTCAATCTCAACGAGATTTACTCAAATTTGAATGGCTCCACTTTTGACGAAAGTTAGTTGAAAAAGACAAGAAAATTGAGGCAAAGGGAGTGGACGTGTGCGTCCATACTTCTTAGTTTCATAGTATCCGAGGATTCGTTTATTGTCCAGCAATGATCCTACTATGATATGACATGACTCAAATCTCTCCGAATTTGGCCACTCCTCATACTGAATGTTGATCTAATACGCATTTCATTATGCATCGGAACCCTGAGGTTCATGGGTTCGGGGCACTATTCTAACTGCGCTATTATTTTATCCAGGAAAAAGCCGCGAAATACGCTCAGTTTGAATATCTCATGACACCCTCCCCACGCGTCCGATTTTCCTACGAATCCCTAGCCTGATTATTTATGTTCAACGCAATTATGCAGCCAGTCAAGCTGCTGCTCTATTACCGTTGGGGACCGGGGTGGAGTGTGTGCATAAGCATCATGGATTCAAAACAAACAAAGCCAACCACCAAATGCCGCCGTTCGTTGGCACCGTGATTAGGCATTTACGATTAAACCGTGTTTGATTAAATTGCCTGCACGTTGTCATTTGCCAATTGGAATACACGTACGGTGGCCAGCAGCATGGAGCATAAGGTGGCAAAGGTCGGATACGGTGTGAGGGAAAGGCTTACTTTCGCGTGTTTCCACAACTGCCGCGGCTCATGTGTGAGATGGCAACGGCGACCACCAGGCTTGTCCCATAATGACAAGCAATCGACGGTAATGGCGATGGTTAAGAGAGGTGTGTATGCTGCGGGTAGTGAACCGTTTCATGTTTTAATCAATTAGAACAGAGAATGGGTTTGATTTGATTGCAAGATCTAGCGATAGCGGATTTCGATGACAACCTGTTGGTGCTGGTTTGGTGTTGAGTATAATCACAGAGGACGGGCCGCCATAAATTGCCGTGTCCTGGGTGACGTTCGAGTGCGTGATTCGAGATACAAGCAATAATTAAAGCATTCAATTATCGGTGGATTAGCGTGGAAGGAGCTAATAGCTCAATTTTAGGTGGCATTTTCTGAAGTTGTGCGGCCTCTGGTGATTAATCTGAAATTGGACTGGATTAATTGATCGTAGCTGTTTGAGGGTTCTAAGCACGGGCTCACTTTATTTCAGTGAATCCGACAAACAGCAGAGGAATGCAAAATACCTTGCGAGGCAGTAAATAATTGCAGAACCAGTGTGAACGCCCGGTCGATGTCTGAAACGCAATGAAATCGAACAAAAACGCTCACTTTTACCTGATTTAAATTCTAAGTAGAACGTAGTTGCCCCACCATCGAGATGCCGGAGTGGAACCAGACACCCACCAAGACCGTTGTTGAGCGGCGCAATCCAATTTGTATGCGATCTAGAGAATCAGAATTTTAAATGTGTGTATTGGAATAAATTCCGTCTATTGAACCACATCCAAGATCCAAGTAGTGAGTTGTAAGTGAAACGCTGGTCTGACGGTGGTGCTGTCGCGCTGTCTCTGGGTGTGGTAGGTGTGGTGCTGTCTCACGCCATTACGATTCAAAGTGTTGAATGCGCATTAAAAAAAAAAAACAACATTTGAATCCTTTTTCCCTGTGCGATGGCAGGGTGGGACCCAGGCCCAATTGTCGCCCCCTATAAATCCATTTGCTTCATTGCTGAGTGCATAGCCAAGCCAAGAAACTTGGTTACAGATCGAGGTTTTTTCGTGAGCCATCTGACTTTCGGAATCCAATCTCACACTCATCAACTAATACCACTGCGGTGGACAGGGTCCGGTAGTTATCCGGAACATTCGCCATGGCGGACGAAAACATGTGTGTAGGCATGTTTTCGAGTTCTTCCTTCGTTTTATTTATCAATTCCTACCAAGTTTTCGCGACAAAATTGTTGCAGTACATCTTACGCTTCAGGATGGCCTCAGAGATTCTCGATGGGACGCCGCAGGGGGACGTTGGGCGGGTTCGCCGACTTGGGTACCACATCGATATTCAGCCGCTTCATCTCCTCCAACGATCGATCCGAGTAGTGGGCCGACGCCAGATCCGGCCAGAACACCGCGTCTTCGCCCTTTTGGTATTTCTTGATGAACGACGCAACTTCCGGCAGGCATTTCGTACTATAAATTTCCCCTTTTCACGGCCAGTCCAGAGCGGCTTTGACATCCCCTTCTCGCTGATTGTCAGCCACAGCAGCACCTTCTTGGAGAACTTGGTGTGTGCAATGAACTTCACCTCGGAGCTCACTTCCTTCGTGGGGGAAGTAAAATACGAAGTGCCCTGCCAGCCGTTGCCATCCTGGGTGAAATACGTCTCGTCGTCCATCACCACTGCCACGTCGCTATTCGCCAGGAAAATCGAGTTGACTATCTTATTCAGCCGCTGCCGCTGCGTCATTGCCTGCAGCTCCAAAACCAGTGGACGTGACTTCCGCTTCCTGACATGTATGTTCATGCTCGCCAGGAATGTTCACTGTTTGGCCGGTTGAACTGACTCCCCGGCCAAGCGCACGCAGCGATGTAGCCACTTTTCCCTCGGTCTTCCTCTTTAGCATCCTTTGGAGCTTCTTGTCACTCAGGGTCGTTAAACTTCCGGAACCGGACTTTCTTTCGATGCTCTGGTTGTTGTCTAATAATGCCAAGATGTTGTAGATGCCAGAACGGGCGTATCCGTCGTCCACAGAGTGCCGCACGATGTCCGTTTTCGACGCGGTGGAGTGCCGTACTTGAACGCGCACACCAATGAACGGAGTTGCTTCACTGTTTTGGCCATCATGGTTAGACTTCGACTGATAGAGCTGTCAAATTTTGTCTGCTGACTCATGGGTTACTTTGATTGTTGCTGCATGGGTAGTTTTGTAAGTGCGAGTGAAGGTAAAAAAAAATTGTGGAGTTATAATACCCAGGCTACACAAAGCTGTCACAATTGATTGTAACAACTTGATCGTTGCCTAGTTAAGTCACAGTTGCTGGTAGGGTAGAATAAAGTTGATCTGAAATCCCATGCAAAGCTTGTTCCATGGAAAAATCACTAAGAATTGAGGAACTGCTATAGGTGATGTGAACGTTGTCTGGAGTAAAGTACAAAAGCCACATATCCGATGATATGTTTCTTACCTTACTAATCAGAGCAAGGCCGGAGTGACCTCTGCTGTACACAGGAGTTGGCTTCATTTCGCAAGTCCCTTTCTACTTGATCGATCCATCTTGCGCCTTTTCTTCTCGTGCGCGTAGGTCTATTTCCAAGAATCATTTTAACTGACCTGTCATCTGACATTCATACGACATGCCCAACCCACCGTAGTCGACCGATTTTAACGGTGTGTACGGTACTCCCAGCAGCTGCTACAATTCGTGGTTCATTGGCCTCCTCCATGATCCGTCTTCCATCAACTCTCCACCATAGATCGTACGCAACACCTTCCGTTCAAAAACACCAAGGGCCCGTTGGTCCTACACGAGCATTGTCTATGATTCGTAGCCGTAGAAGAATACTGGTCAAGTTAATGTAGATGGTCAACTGTGTTATCCAGCGAACGTTGTTCAATCTAAGCGTCCATTTGAGTTCAAAGTTAGCACGATTGTCTGCCATTAATTACCTTTGTATATCTCTGCTGGTGTCGTTATCGGCGCCCAGTTACACAAAATCGTCTACCGCTTCGATTTCATCACCGTCGATCTGAACTCGTTGTGGAAGTTCCTGTATTTTGTTTTCAACGCATTAAACACATGCCTAATCCTACTTACATAAGCCATATTGGATAGTTTTCTCGCCGACAGATCGTTTCGGGTAAACGTTGAAGAACACTTATCGTGTGAAATGCTGTTGGAGAACGAAGTTCCTCAAGGGCCAGTACTCTCGGTCACATTGTTGCACGTCTTCAGAGTGGTGCTGGACACAATCACCGTTCTCCTATATCTGGATGATATATTGCTGGTGGTGAGGAGAAATAAAGAGCGGCCTTTGTACCGCAATTTACAAACTGCAGTGAAAGCTGTCGAGAGATGGTCTAAAAGCATTGGATTTAATATTTCCGTAATCGAACATTTTTCATGGAAGCCCCAACGCCCATGGGGAACCCAGCAGTGACATCTCCATCGACCGAGTACCGAAAACGAATAGGATAAAAGCTATCGGTGTCACAATTGGCCGGTTACTGTCTTTCAAACAGCATTGCAAAGCTGTTAAAGTAACATGTGACTCTAAGGAGTGTATCGAATATAAGCTATCCACATACATTTGCGTTGTACGCATGTATTTGTGATGGTTTTTTATGCTCTGAACACTGCATGCTGCGCGTTTGACAGTCAGCTTTATTTTGTTTACTTGTTTGTGCGGTTCAAATTCTGCGTTTTCAAAATGTCGCGTATTGAAAACGAAGTGAAAATTAAGGTTCTGGACACATGGCTAAGTGAGAAGGGTATTACTATGCGAAAATTGGCGAAGCGGTTTGGAATTCATCATGCGAGTGTTAAAACCATCATTAATAAGTTTGGGGAACACTGTTCTTTGGATGAGCTACCAGGAAGAGGCAGAAAACCCGGTTCTTCCAACCCGAAACTGGAGCAGAAAGTGGTATCTCTAATCATGAAGAACAAATCAATGTCAATACGTGATTTGGCAACGTTAGTATGAACAAACTGTTACTAACGCTTCAAACAGAAAACATTCCCAATCACATTGTAAACTTGATATTCCATTACCTTAAAAGAAGAAAAACAATTTTAAGACTAAGTGATGGCACTGAGATTACCAACATAACTAACAGCGGACTCCCACAAGGGTGCCCACTATCACCAGTATTGTTCAACCTCTGTACAAAGGTCGTGCACAAAATAATACAGGAAGACGAAACACTTATACAATTTGCAGACGACTTTACAGTTGTAGTTCAAGGATTTAGTGTGGCAAATGCGATAACAATAGAACTCAACAAATTAGGCTTTCAATTAAACCCGCAGAGATCAGCATCGATTATTTTCACCAACAAATTCAACCCAAACATCACAATCCGTATTAACAATAGATCAATTGCAATAAAGGAAAACCACAAATTCTTTGGAATTATTGTAGACCATAAATTATTATTCAAAAACCACATCAAACATGCATCTACAAAAGCCAAACGTAAATTAATATACTTAAAATGATATCAAATAAACGCAGTGGTGCACATCCTGAACAAATGTTGAAAATCACTAAAACAATAGTTAAGCTACACCTAGAATATGGTATTACAATAGTAGCAGCTGCAGCTAAGACAAACTTTGCAAAACTAGAAACAGTCCATCTACTAGCACTTAGAACATCCATGAGATCACTGAATTCCACCCCAAACTATGTTGTATTATTTGAATCTGGAGAAAAACCACTAAAATTGAGAGCAGAAACTCTTGCGTTAAAGAAATAGCTACAACACTTTTTTATAATAATAGCCCAATCTCCAAAACTTTTTCAGAATTAATGCAACAGAACTATCTACCTAGACATACAACCTTTTTGGACAAAAATGCATCTTTCATCAATTTTATTTTGCTCAACTCAATAGTAACATTAAACTTACCAATTCATCAACCATTGAAAATAAAATCATAGTAAGAGATTCAATAGATAACTTGAAAAAATCAAATATATCCATCAATTCAGAAGCAGATTGTTACAGAATTAATAAAAACAAAATATAAGAACACTTACCACTTATACACGGATGGCTCATTGTTAAATTCCATTCCTGGTTTAGGCATTTACGATCCAGCAGAAAAGATGTCTTTCAGCTATAGATTATAAATAGGTTTCTCAATTATGAATACAGAAATAGTAGCCAAAGTCAAAGCAACAGAATATGCACAAACCAATAATATTAAAGAAATAACCATTTTTTCGGACTCAAAGAGTGCTTGCACACTACTGAAAAATCCCAGTGAAACCGACAACTACTTAATCAAACATTTGATTAATTTAGCAGTGGTTTCTAACATAGAAAAAAATTATGTACAATGGATTCCAGGTCATATTAACTTAGTCGGCAATGACAGAACGGATAATACGACCAGATTAGGCACCATTCGAAACACAATTGAACAGACTAATTACACATTACAAGACTTAATAAATATTCTTAAAAAGGAAACTATAAATATATGGCAAGACCAATATGACAGCAAGAAAAAAAAGTAGTGTATGTGTAAATAAGTAGTCTACGATCGGTTGACGAAATAAATCTATGTAAATAAAAATGAGTTGGGGTTTTTTTATCAGCTTGGTAGCTTAAGAACCCTCCCCGTCATAAAAGGGGGGGCTCCCAAAGAAATAAAACACAATATTCTGCATAACTCGGGAACTAATCAAGCAAACGGAACAAAATTTAGCATGTGGTGGTTTTTGAAGACAAAAAATTGTTCTTTGTTGATTTGAGACCCCTCCCCATTCTGAAAAGGGCGGAACCTATTCAAATGAAACGCAAATCCTTGCATAACTCGAGAACTAAAAAGAGAAATGGAACCAAATTTCGCATGTGGAAGTTTTTGAAGGAGGGAAATGTTTCTATGGTGATTTGAGACTATTCCGTCATATGAGGAGGGGGGAGAGCACAAACAAATGAAACCCAAATTTCTGCATAACTCGAGAACTAATCAAGCAAATGGAACCAAATTTGGAATGGACGAGTTTTATAAGGCATGAAATGTTTTTATGACGGTTAAAAGTCCCTCCTCCCTCTAAAAAGGTGGGCTCTCATACAAATGAAACACAAATTTCAACCAAACATGAGAACTATACCTACTGCTTTGCAAATTTGTATTCGGTGGTTTTTGGGTCCGGGAAAGCATCTTATGATAGAGTTATTTGAGACCTCTCCTCACTCTGAAAAGGTGGGCTACCATACATACGAAACACATATTTAAACCAAACATGAGAATTATCCCTACCGCTATGGAAATTTGTATGCAGGGGTTTTTGGGTCCGGGAAAGGATCTTATTATAGTTCGACACCCCTCCCGCCTTTAGAAAGGGGGGCTCCCATGCAAATTAAAAACTATTTTCTGCATAACTCAAGAGCTAATTAAACAAATGGAACCAAATATGGCATGTGGAGGTTTTGTAGGCAAGAAATGTTTCTACGGTAGTTTGAGACCCCCCTCCTCTTTGAAAGAAGGAGCTCTCATACAAATGAACCACGAATTTGAGCCAAACATGAGAATTACCCCAGATTTTTGAAGTCGAGAAAGGTTTTTATGATGGTTCGAGACCCCTCCCGCATGTGGGGGTTTTTGGGCAGGATTTTTTTCTTAGGTGGTTCAAAATGCGTCCCTCTGGAGAGTGTGAAGGAGGGCTCTAAAACCAATGAAACAGACATTTGAACCAAACATGAGTATTATCCATGCAACTAAAAAACAAAACGTGTATTTCACGGGTAAGAAGTATATTCTGATAGAAGTTTGAACCCCTTTTTAGTCAAGAATTGCAAGAGAAAATAACGTACAAACTGATAGGATACGGCTTTGTTTGTCTTTGAAATGCTTCTACGCAGAAAGCAAAACCGATAGAAACTAACGGCCAAGGGTTAAATTAATAACACAAACCTTTTTTTTTGCATAAATAACACACACAAACAAACAAAAATATTTTAACCAGATTCATTCAGAACAAAAACCATAAACGCACCAATTCTATTAATTTTTAATTCATTTAGTCGCATGCGTTGCAAGGCTCGCACCGGGTTCAACTAGTAAATAAATAAATAAGTTTGCGATAGAGAGATAAAAGATAGGAACAAATTCATGGAGCAGCGATTCACCATAAGCGTCCGGCAGCATCGAAGCAGCTTGGTACTCGCACACTTACAGAATTACAAACCAAACAAACCAACAAACCATTAAAATTAGGTTTCACTAATTTTTAATCGTTTCACCCTGTAAAAAAAGAATCAATTTTTTGGCATAGATATTTTTAACATGAAGAAAATGGATGTAAATTATTACGCCGGGGTCACCTCCCAATCCTCAATCCCACCCTGCTCACTGGGTCCCGCTATTGATCCGGTACCATATGGGCAATGGTAAGGGATTTAGCATTGCAAATATTTCGCGTCCAACGATCTTGCTCACCACCAACCGCTAGGTAGTTAGTTCACAACACTGCCTGTTATCGGAGAGGTATGGTAGAACGTACCTACATAGAACAGCAGCACCCTCTTTCACAGCAGGGTCTGTGAACGGCAACCAAAGTGAATGTTCTCGGTCAGCCTCTCCCCCCACGACGACGACGCTCCGAAGAACCGTTAGGTGGTTAACGTTTTGTTGCAGCAACGCCGGCAATGTTCTGTTTTGCGGAGGGTTGGAGTCCGGTCGGGTGCGCGAAGAAATCGAAACACTTAGGAAATTTTGCACGATTGCTCGATAAACAATTTCAATTTCAATTGAGGCGGGTTTTTCTCTGTTTTGTTTCGGATTTTCAGTTTGTTTAATAACGGCGCTGCACAACGACAGTTGATTCTGGTTCTTAATTAAATTACAGAGGGCAAAAAAGGGTGTACCTTTTCAAGAATCTGGGGTGGGGCCCAGCATCAGCTTGTTACCGGTTCGTTTGTTTGTTGGCTCACTGTCGGTGGGGGGGGGGGAGGCTAGTTTGGAGTTGAGTGACACATTTTGCCTCGGTGCTTTAAAAGCGCTGGAAATAAGGTAGAACGTTAAGAGAGAGGGAAAAACTCGGAATCTGAAATCTGTCTGCAGTTGACTTCTTGTTTGCCGGTTGAAGGCTAGGTCGGAACGGTAGCAAATCGATTGAATCAAGTGAAATATGGAATGCTCAGTCAGAATTCAATTAAGTCTGACAACCATCTGATAATGCTACCAGGGACGATTGAGTTGCGGTATCGCAATGAAGTGTCCGAATATCAATTTTGATGTGTTAAAAATCCAGCTGACAGGTATGAATTCATCTATCACATTTCCCACCGGATGTCATAAAAGGTAGCTCAAAGTGGAGCAGCTCAACAAGCGCAGAAAAGCAGTGCATCGTGCCGTTTTATCTCCGACCGTGTTATGTATGTCGGGTGTCATAGAGTGAAAATTACACTTTTGTCACATCCTTTCCGACATGCTGCTGACGCGTGTTTTATTGTGAACCCGTGTCACGATTCTCCCTCCAGTTGGCAAGCGAACGGTGAAATGTGCTTTCAGTTGCTTTTCACGCGGACAATGAATATGGCCAGGGTCGCCGTGGAGTGAGAAATGCATATGTGACAACTCACACCATCGTCCGCCGGGCCATTCAGCATGGGGATGATACTTTTCGTTTGTCATCCGTGTCCGACATGGCTGTCCCCCCTCCTCAGAGACAAGGCTGCAATGGCATCAGGAGAAGCAAAATTGCTGATAATTCACATGTTTGTTGGAGTGATGTATCTCTCTGTACTCACTGTCAGTCTTGAAATTGGTCGACTATTGGTTGGTTGGGGTGCGTTTTGTTTCAAACCAGAAAATGCTCGTGTTTCTCACCACCTTTGCAACAATTTGACATTTCTTTCCAACTGCGGAGAAATGTCAACAAATCTGGAGATAAAACCGAGATTCATTGCCTGCTACGATCGAAAAATGCAGCGAGACGAAAGGAATTCGTTCCATGCAGTCGACTTCCTTGGATGGGAAGGTTCGACCCGTCACGAACTCACCTTCATTGCCTATGTTCGTCGAATTGCTCGGTAGCACTAATGCCACCGTCGTCACCGCGTCTTGCAAGTGACTTCCCCCTTTCTAATACCCACGCTTCAACACCCGATGCTTTCGTAATTGCTCGAAGCCTTCTGATTCAATTAACTCGACCCGATCGAAGTGATCGAAACTTTTCTATAAATTCATTTAACATTTGAACTTCGCTGCCTACTCTGTCTGCGCTTGCCTTTCGAAGATTTATGAATACGATTAGCCTACTCCGATGTGTAACAATTTCCTGGTTGCTCGGACGAGTTATGGGGTTAGAACTCGGTCACCGGAGGAGCCTTCGCTTGGTTCAGTGTTTCCGCTGGCTGACTGTGCCTGTCGTTGTAGTGGTGGAGCGTGTTTGGAATGCGAGAACTTTGACAGTCGTCGTCGTCGTCGTCGTCGTCGTCGTGGAGTTCCATTGATGGTGGGATAGGGTGCAGCTTTCGAGTTGATCGAGTTTTACGGCGGCGGCAGTCAATAATTGATTGGCTTATTGTGTCGTGTGTGTGTTGGCAACATTTAGAAGAAGAAGAAGGAGCGGCCCTCTCTGTCGGTTGGCACGTCGTCGCATGAGATCTGAGTCATTTTTTTTTTTTTTCGCGGTCCGATGGGAATCAGAAGCGGCGGGTGTTGATAATTGAAAGGGCGGGTGTCGTCGTCGTCGTCGAAGGGAAGGTCCTAATGAATGAACAATGAGTGATTTGCTCGCGAATCGTTAGCGGTTTTATTGGAGTGGAGACTTGAAGCATAAATCAAATTGGGGCTGGGTAATAACTCTAATTCCATGTTTGTTCGATTTATTCGATATAGGTTCGGTATCATATCCTTATTGGGGTACGATCGATTATAGCACTTGAAACTGGTTTTGAACTTCAACACTCCCGTAGTGGATTTTTAGATTTATGTATGTTATTATAAAGTTAATCTCCTGAATCCATCTCACAAACATTAAAATACGTATTTATTGTTTCCTATACAGAAATCCCCTGAATAAATGATGCTACTGTTGGTAGTGGGTATTATGAACGATTCCCTGAAAATCGCTTCTATTGATTTGAACAAGGCACAATACTACAATGGCGTGGTTATTCAATCTAAGAAATGACAGTACCTCATAGCGCTTAAATTGATTTGATAACAAATTGGAGTGTTTAATATTATGTATTAACCATCAAATAAGAGGTAACATGGTGAGAGTTGCAATCCGTTGCAAACAACATTGTGAAGTAGCTGATGAGAATATTATTTGTTATATTCCATCAATGTGCTTTTTCAAGCAGTTCCCACGATCATCCATCGAGCTGGAGAAGGAAGTTAAAGGTGATTAATAAATGTTAACCATCGGCTTCTGTACTAATTGCCAACTTCGTTTGAAAGTCACACTGGCGTAATAAAGACAAATTTTCAGCAATTGTTCAAGCGGTCATTGTCGATTTTCCCGTTGGCGATTTTCCTTCTGGTGCCGATGAGAGTTTGTCGGCAAAATCTGCCATTCAGCTTTGTGAACAAGTTAATAAATTTGAACTGCTTATCAAAAAATGGGCACAAATCTAGCGCTCGCACGGTCTACAAGATCAGCAAGTAGCCTCCTCTCGGTTGTCGCTTACAAACTGTTGCGGACACACTTAGCGTACCACCGCACCTACAAAATTCACAAAATTTTCTGTAGAATTTTACGATAAATGCCTAGCCTTACGACGGATGACAGATGGCTTCGTTAAAAAAATGAGTTGATGAAGCAGTCATTCAGATAAGGGACGTTTGTTTACCGCAATCACGGGTAAATGTTTTACATTCTGTAAAAGTATACTAGAATTAGATAATATAGGTAATTTTTTGGCTCATTCTGGAGTTATTTGGTAAGAGGAACATAAAATTAATCTGGAAAGATATGAGCCTAAAACTTAGAAAGATTAAGTAAAGGATGTTTCGATCAAAATTTGTTCGAATTATAGTCGACGAAATTCCTTTCATCGTGCATTAAAACATTTTGCACACGCCTCATTTTGAAGATGTGTGCGTGTAGCATCATGTCTATATTTTGATTTTGAGATTAGCACTTCAGTTATCAAAATGTCATCGAAGGAACAAGAGCAACGCATTAAAATTTTGCACGTGCATGGCTAAAATCCGAACTACTCTCACGCCAAGTTGGCATAAAATTGTTGAATGTGGCTAAATCAACTGTTACCAACGTATCAAAAGTGTTCGGTGCACGTTTGTCGACAGCCAGGAAAGCTAGATCGGTGGGAAATCGAAAGCCAGACGACAAAAAGAGGCCTGCTGTTTCGAGCGGAGCCCCAACCTCTCCGTCCCAGATGTCGCAAAGAAGCTGGGAATGGCGCCTTCAACCGTGGACTGCTGGTGACTCCAAATCGCGACGATAAACAAAACACGTCGGCCAAAACACGATCGCGAAAGTTGTACACGACGATGCTGACAAAGTTTGATTGCCTGGTACAAGGACAATGAAACTTACGTCAAGGCAGACTTTAAACAGCTTCCTGGACAGAAATTTTATACGGCAACCGGACGGGGAAAGGTGGCAGATATTGTCAAAGTACGCGAAGAAATATCTGGTATGGCAGGCCATCTGTACCTGGGGCTTCAAGAGCAACGTTTACATTGCGACCGGAACCATCAACCAGGAAATTTATCTGAGCGAGTGCCTACAAAAACGTCTACTGACTTTCATGAAGCGACACTATTGCTCCGTTCTATTTTGGCTGAATTTGGCATCTTGCCAATACGGAAAATAGTCCTTGGAGTGGTATGCTGCTAACAACGTTCAAGTTTGACTTATTCAAAAACACTTTGATCGACTCACACACATTACTATTTGACTAAATTTGGATAGGAGCACCCTTTAGATCTAGATTATACAGGTGATTTCTTGGCTCATTCTGGAGTTATTTGATAAGAGAAACTTTAATTTAAACTGGAAAAATATATGCAGTTTTGCTATAGGCTATAGGACAAATCATAAGCAAACTGTAAAACGCGGTGAACCGTTGCAGGAAATCTCTTTCTCTCTCTCTCTCTCTCTCTCTCTCTCTCTCTCTCTCTATTTGCGAATGCGATGGATTAAGTAAAACTTTCTTAGAGTACAGACTTCCGTCAATTGCTGTCAACTGGTTAGTGAAATACTTTCTATGCAAGAAGTGCTTTGCCAAAAAAATATGGACGCGGTCATGGAAAATCCAACCCTATCCCACAGGTTAATCGCAAACCAGTTGGGAATCGACTATTCCATTGAATCCCGTGGGGTACAGACCCCTACGACCCAGCGACGAGCGGGCCACGGAAAAAAGTGAAAACAACTGACCCCGTGAAGGCAAGGAAGATGAGGGATTGCCTCAACACAATCAGAACCATTCACTTCGGGACGTGTCCAAGAAGGTCGATTCTTTTGACTGCTTCGTCCAGCAGACAATGAAGCGTTTCAAGGTAAGGACGGCGTCTCACCGAACCGGATAAACAGAATACTTACCTTACAAATCCGAGCAAGGCCGGTATGGCTTCTGCTGTACACAGACGTTGTCTCCATTGAATTCGGTTCTCGACTGTACCTCTCCAGCCTCGCTGTCTGCGGAGGGTCCGAAGATCGCTTTCTACTTGATCAATTCACCATGTTAGTTACGCGCTTCTTCTTCTTGTTCCTACCGGTTTATTTTCGAAAACCATCATCATATTCTTTAGCGATGTTTACGATAGCAGGTTCTCGCAGCAGTTAAAGCAATTCTTGGTTCATTCACCTCCTCAATGATCCGGCTTGAATCTGTAGATCGTACGCAGCACCTTCCGTCTAAAGACACCAAGGGCGCGTTGGTCATCCACTAGCTGCCGCTGCTGTTTGGAGGTGCTTTGCTGAAGTCTGTACCCGGATCAACTAAACGCTCTGCCACCAGTACTTTACAAGTTTCGAGAGTGGTTGATAGGCTAGGAAGTTACGTCGCTGAGATGTTTCATCAGATGCGAATTAAACTTGACGACAAAGATAGTCAACGAATCATGTAGTGTGCTAGCGAAGAAACTACGGATCCATGTGATTACGTAAAGCAGATAGTTATATTCAGCGTTTTTGTGCTACACTATTCACCCAGCGTTCTGAACAAGAACGCGTTTTCCAAATTCCAAATTCCAAATTCCCGTTCCCAAATTCCAAATTCCAAATTCCAAATTCGAAATTCCAAATTCGAAATTCCAAATTCCAAATTTGAAATTCCAAATTCCAAATTCCGAAGAGTGATTTCAAAGTATGATGAGCAATACACCCTGCATGATCTGCTGAGAATCTGACAAATACCTAGTTCCAGAAAACTCGAGTTGGACCAAAATGTTGTTGATTGATTATATTCAGAATGTATGAAAGAAATCTACGGAGCAGAAGTGCCGTACCATAATGAGAGCCCAAAAGCTGTACATACGTATTTTGAACAATCTCTCTCAGTGTGTTTTGGACGACGAAATGTACGTGAAAAGGATTCCAGAACACTCATTGGACCTCAATTTTACTCCAAATCAGTTAGAGAGAGTATTCCAATTGCAGATACGGCTGACACGGCGAAAAATTTGCAGTGAGAAGGTGCTCGTTTGGCAAGTGTGATGAACTACCACTTCAGAAGGTTGTCTCCACCATATCACATGCCTTGGGCTGGAACTGGCAGGAGCCACTCTACAGGACTACTTTCGGCTTGCTTTACTACTACTTTCATTTTCTTCATAGAAGGAATAATAAATGCTGAAATTTACCAAAACGAGTGCTTGCAGGAAAGGTTGTATTGGCTATATTGGAAGCATGAGGTTCCTCCTCTTTTCTGGTGTGATCTGGCCTCTTCACACTATGCCAGATCAACTTTCTGAAAAGCATGTTGATTTCATCGAAAAAGATATCAACCCATCAAACTACTACTACTACTACTACTACTACTACTACTACTACTACTACTACTACTACTACTACTACTACTACTACTGCTACTGCTACTACTACTGCTGCTACTGCTACTACTGCTACATACTACTACTACTATACACTACTGCTGCTCATACTACTGCTACTGCTGCTGCTGCTGCTGCTCTACTGCTACTACTACTACTACTACTACTACTACTGCCTTTCTACTGCTGCTGCTACTGCTACTACTGCTACATGCTGCTGCTACAACTAACTAACTCTTTCATGCTCTGCTACTACTACTACATACTACTACTATCTTACTCAGCTACTACTGCTGCTATGCTACTACTAATACTATCAACAACAATATACTCATCTATCATACTACTATCTCTATTCTTAATAACTAACAATAACAACATACAATATATACTAACAACCATACAACTAATATACATGACAACAACAACAACAACTAACAACATATACTGTAACTCAACAACAACAACAATATAACTATGTAACAATATATACTAACAACAACAACTAATAACCAACAACAAACAACAACAACAACAACAACAAACAATAACCAACAATACTAACAATAACCTTACCAACTAATAACAAGCAAACAACAACAAACAACAACAACAACACAACAACCAACAACAACAACAACAACAATAATAACAACAACAATCATATATAACAACAACAACCAACAACAACAACTATCAACACAACAATAACAACCAATAACTACAACAATAACCAGCAAACAACAACAACAACAACAACAAACAACACCTAAACAATACAAACAAGTATAACAACCAACAACAACAACTAACAACCAACAACAACAACAACAAACAACACCAATAATCAACAACAAACAATAGTAACAATATACAACAACCAACAACAACAACAACAACAACAACAACAACAACAACAATATAACAACCAATATACTAATAACCAACAACAACAACAACTAATAAACTAACAACAACAACAACAACAACAAACAACAACAATAACAACATAATAACAATAATAACAAACAACAACAACAACAACTAACAATATATAACAATAACAACAATAACAACATACAACAACAAACAACAACAACAATAACAACAATAATAACAAAACAACTATACATAATAATAAACAACAACAACAACAGCTCAGCAACAACCAACAACCAACAACAACAACAACAACAACAACGCTACAACAACAGCGCTGCTGCTGCTGCTGCTGCTACTACTACTACTACTACTACTACTACTACTACTACTACTACTACTACTACTACTACTACTACTACTACTACTACTACTACTACTACTACTACTGCTACTACTATTTAAGTTCCGATCGCCAGGACAGTTTGTATGAACTAGAAGATCAGAAAAGTATAAAATATTGTCTGTTGATATCCCAAAACATTCATTCAAATAGTTTGAATATACATAGTCACCTTTTATATCCCAAAAAGCTACTGTTACAACTGTAGATCTTATGTTTTCAGAACCATGAAGTTTGAAATGTTGCAAGCCAGTTTTTGGTTACGGTTTGAATATGGCCACATTTCCGGTGAAACTCGGATTCCAGGGCCACTCTTAGTGGCTATTATAGACTCTTTAGAATATCCTCCCAAGACAAAGTTTTGCAAAATCATAAAGTTTCATATGTCACAAGCCAGGTTTTGGAAAAGATTTCAAAATGGCCAATTTTCCGGAGGAACTTTGATTCCGCAGGACTTCTTTTAGTGACCAGTATGGTCAGACACCCTCAGAATGTCCTCCGAAGACAATGTTTTGTAAATCATGAATTTTGATATGTCACAAGCCAGATTTTGGATAAGGTTTGTGTATGGCCACTTTACTGGAGGAACTTGGATCCCGCAGAGCCTATTTAATTGACCAGTATGGTCAGAATTCCTCGAAATGTCTTCAAATGACCTAGTTTTGCTAGATCATAATGTTTGATATATCACGTGCCATGTGTCACATCTAAAAATATTCTATCCGCCATTCCTGGACAGGTACTTACCCCAGTACTCTCACCTGGGAAATCAAAACTACGGACATTTTCGTAAATACCAGTAAGAATCCACAAGCTAGGAATCCACAAGCTAATGATGACTTGTCTTGACTTCTGACTTGTGCTTCTAAAAATGATTACGATAAGCCGCCCTAGCAGCACACTTGTTGCAATTCGGATGAAGTAACTTCAATGTGATTCAATATGGTCACAAGCAAGTTGCTGCAACTAATTATGACTGTTTGGTGTTGCTTGGACGGTGTGGGCTCTGCTGAACTCAGAAGTTGTCTCCGTTGTATTCGGTCTATGGCATCTACTAGTGGTGTGTACGATAGAGTCCTTTCGTATTCTCCACGTTCCGTCTTTCATCTGCACTCCACCATAGATCAAACGCCTTTCGTTCAAAGCCACCAAGGGCGCGTATGCTTTCCACTAGCAATGTCCACATTTTATGGCCGTTGAGGTCTAATTACTGTCCTTCAGATGGTCAACTTTCTAGCTTAGCGAAATTTTTCCGAACTAAGTCCAAAGTAGGCACGATTGCCGGTCATAATGAGCCTATGTATTTCTCTGCTGGTGCCATTATTGACGGTCGTAAAAGAGCCAAGATACACAAATCTCTCTACTACCTCGATTCCGTCACCATCGATCTGAACTCGTGGTGAGAGGCTAACAATGTCTTCTCGGGAGCCTTTTTCTCTCATGTATTTTTTTTTGAATGCATGACTCACAAGTCCAATCCTACCAGCTTTAGCCTTAAATGTGATGTACGCTTCCATCATCGTCGCAAAGTTGCGTGCTACAATGACGTTTATGTCGGCGAAGTCAATAATATTCCATATTAGGGACTCGAGATTCTAGATCCCAGATTGCAACCCCCAGATCTAGATCCAGATTCCAACTTCTACCTTCATACTTTCAATTTATAGATCCTAAATTTGAAATTCCAGATTCAATGTGTGACTAAATTAAACTTATTTGTTGAAATTTTGAATCTTTTGTACGAAAATGAGATATTGAATAATTCCATTTAAAATTGACTTAGAAAATGCTGCTCATGACTACAACCAACCATTTCCTCTATCAATCGCATCAGACCTACCCACCACCAACTAGTTCCCGTTTGCATTGACAGGTCCGTTTCGAACCTTGATGTCTCCACCTGAAACAGTAGCTCCAACCAACATCTCACGCATTCTGCGATGCCAACCACCTACTTTGATTTGAATTAATTCGAACCGATCTAGGAGTGTTCTCGGTTAAGCTGTTTACTGCGATCCCAAGCCCCCTGCCATCAACTGCAACAGCACTGTTTACACAATCAACCTCAACTGCTGCCGTCACATTGATGCAGGCTGGGTGGCACTCCTTGATTCTACCTCCTTCTCCGATGCCGAACCATATCGCAATTGAATCATCACGAGCATCCAGCACAGCGACCAGGGTGCTTCTCGGGAGAAAACGGTTGGAAAATATTCACCTCTCACGACCGACTGTGGAGGAAAATGATTTGCCAGTCGACAACAAAAGAAGGAAAAAATCACTCGAGCCCTATGGGATCTGAGTAGAATAATTTATAAATAGATGCCCGGATCGGTTCGGGGGGCTCAGTCAGTGCAGCCGGTCGGGCTCATCTTTTTCCCAATGTTCGATCATCTCTGTTTGTACTTATAGAAAATCGTGGCACGTCGTCATCGTCGTCGTCGTCGTTGTGAAGTGTTTTGTTTTGGAATCCGATACCGGAGCAGTAGATTTACGATCTAAGAGGCAAATAAAAAGGACTCGACTGAATCGGATAATCGGCTCACTGCG
The DNA here is from genome assembly GCA_034211315.2 of Aedes japonicus. Lineage (NCBI taxonomy): Eukaryota > Metazoa > Arthropoda > Insecta > Diptera > Culicidae > Aedes > Aedes japonicus. The sequence goes on along the minus strand of JASCZW010005280.1, from coordinate 127,711 downwards.
GCTCAATGACTTGCAAGTTGCAACAGAGGTTGGAGAAGTATCGTTCCCTTTGAAAGTGAATCAAGGAATTTTCTGCAAACGGAGTCCCATTCCGGGAGACCTTGGACCGGTTGGAGTCTATTGAGCGTGTGTACATTTGCCGGCCGGAGCAGATTAAGAAGCTCTCCAGTGCAACGACGATCCGAAGAGGAAATATTGAAACTCAATTCACTGGAACAAAAAAATAATCCTCTTTATCAAAGACGGGAGCCAACTGCTTGGAATTCTTGGGTCCTTTTAGATGGCCAGCAGCAGAGAGTCGTCGATTGCCGAGCGTGGAGTGATAATTTTATCTTCCGGCAGCAGTTAGCAGTGTGCGGTGGAGCATTGGCTGATTGACAAACGGAGCGCGGTAATCCATCATCATCACCAGCCGACGAAATCCATCGAAGCCTCGTAAGCTGCTTCCGCTTTTCCGGGAGTCAATCCGCTTGACCTGCCGGGGATGATACGCTTTCCTTTCAAGGGCTGTTTTAAATTTTCGGGGAAAACGAGATAAAAGTGTCAATTCGTGCGCTTCGATGGTTTTGAATTGCTTGTAGCGGTGCGACTTAATCCGCCGAGGATGAACGACGCCCGGGTGCTACAGTGTGCGAAGATAAGCCGCTGACATCGCGAAAAGTTGATGGGGATTATAATTGGAGCGATTGGCTTCCGCTTCAGTTGATTCTTCATGTTTTCTATTGTGACAATTGAAAGGCTTGATTGAAGTTTCCACATTCTTAAAACTTGTGTTTGGTCAAGCAAATAACAAGCAAGCCATCCCGTATTTTGTCATTTTTGACATACCACAAACATTCGGTCGAGTCCATTCCCCTGTACCATCATTCCATGGCCAACTGATTATTCGAATAAAAAAAAAGACAGCATCAACAAAGCTTCGTGTTCCAGAGGGATTAATTTTCGACCCTTGGAAACCAGCGTTTGAAAAGCAATGAGTTATCGTGTTGTGAGCCTCCGCCTCCTCCTCCTCGCAAATCCCATCCATTAACGGCAATAAATGTGCGTTCAACCAATTCTGAGTCCCGGAGACAAGAGGAGAAAAAAATGTGCTTATTAATGATGCATTCAGCATCAGTGGCAGCAATGGCACCGACGTCGGTGATGAATCCCGACGGAAGGGGCGACGAACAAACATTTCCAGGAATTCAGCATTTCAATATTGGATGAGCTTTTTACACCGCGCTGGTTGGATGGAAGTGGCAGGGGGACAAAAGGTGCGAGGAGAAATTGCACAAGATTGCAATTAAGAATCTTCTCTTTGCTTAATACACGAAACGAAACGAATATAATTAATGGCGAAGGAGCCTCGCATTCCCGAAGGATGTTTGCACTCTCAGCAGTGAGCTGTAAATAAATGAGTTTGCATGATTCTTATTATTATACACTCGAGAATGTAGCGTCGAATAAAGGGAGAATAAAAACGTATCCCACTGTTGGCATTTTTTTTTGTTGCCTCTTGCAGTTCTCGGTGAGATAATTTTACGAAATATGCATACTTTATGACCTGGCAGGGACGTGACATTGAGTCGGATATTTATATTCAACTGCCGTTCCTACTGCAAAATGATCTAAAAACTGACCCACAGACATCAAAAGTGCGGGTGTTTGACATTCATTACCGCACAGCACATTCGGTTAGGTTTTAAGTACTCCGTCACGAATGCAACGACGAACTACGCCAAAAATGTAATCTTCCACCTCAATTTGCTTTGATCGCAAGCAGTTCTTAGTCACGTTCGAGTCAATAAAGATATTCAAACGAGTCGCGCGCGCCGCTTGCTGGGTGATTTACGGTGACATCAACACCCGTTCAAGCGACGAACCGAACGTAACGGATGATGAAGATGGCGATGATGAGAATTCTTCGATGAGGGAGCCCAGCGGCAAGTTCGATGAACTCCGAGTGGTAAAACAGCGAAGAAGATCGTTGTCAATGTTCTTGTCAAAACAGAATCAAAATAAAGAAGGGGGACAAAAATGCGAAGTCGTAAAAATGGAGGAATTTTAAAGTCGCGAGGGATTTTCTCGGTGGGGGAGCCGATTAGTGAAGATAAACTGCTTCTGTTCGAAGAAGTGTCTGAATGCTGAGTCGAAGATGAGAAAATGCTAATTTAAATTAGTTTCCTCGATGTTGTTAACAGTATCTAGTGTGATAGATTTGATGAAATATGTAGCTGAATACTTGCGGTGAGTGGACTTTGCTGTTCAAAGAGCAAGACGTTATGACAAAATATATTGACAGTGACGTTCAACTGACGACACTTTCACTTGGTTTCACTTGAACTCAGAGTGATAATGATAGTTTATATGAACAACACTCAAAAGGTTTCAGCATAATTCTGGAAATAGTGCTGAACAAACACTAAGGAGAGCATTTCCTGCCAGAAACGCTAAATAATATATTGATTTTGCCTCGACAGTTTCCGGTTGTAATTAAATTTTGTCCATATGTAATTTTATTTGCAAGATAACATTTTTCTTAAAAAAATTCTAAAATTTCCTTGACTAATTTTCAGTGGAGGCTTATGTAAATTATGAATTTTATTTTTTTTTTAAAATAAATAATAACATGTGAACGATTATTCTGATCAAAATGTTGTCTGAGAAAAAGTTGTAGGCCATTATGTGTTCTTTAAGAAAAAAGAGATACACTGAAACTAAAAACAATGTAAATTCATTCTTAAAAAGAATGAAAATTGATTTTCTCAATGGACTTCCCTTTCGAATTTAAAAAAAAAAATTAAAAAATTTGAAGTTATATCCTCAATCTTGTGAAGAGTCTAGGACGGTCACTTCCTTAATATTTTAAATTTTTGATTAAATTTTTATGGATTTTTTTTAAATTTTGTGAAATCGCGTAATTTCTAATAATATTTTACCAAAAGTAGACTTCACGTATTTATTTTTGATATAAAAGCACGTTAAAACTTTTTCGTAAGCCCAGCCGTTCTGAAGTTATTGCGAACTTTATTAAAAGGAAATTTTGTTGTAACAATATTTTCAGCCTTTTTAAAATTGAAGTCGCGATGTCCACAAAAAATGTATGTCAAATGATAGATCATTGAATAAGAAACATATATTTTTCAGCCATCGAGGCTGTCAGACTTTCCCGTTTCTGTTTGGACGCAATGAAAGTGTTACAAACTACTGCTATCTGAGGTAAATGATCAAACTCATACATTTTTTTTTTTTTGCAAAAAAGGTTAATAGGGTAACGGGATGTAACGAAAGCCTAGCTCCTTCATTCGGTCTATGTACCAAATATTTTAATTTAGCGATAATTAACAAAATTATGTTGCTCTCAGGATGATCAATTAATTGCGACGAAATTGAGTCATTACTAGACAATTTATACTTGTTTACTTTCACGTAATTTTCGATTTCCTTAACTTTTTGGACACCATGATTTCACTGCTTATGCTGAATAAATTATCTCCACGAGCTTTTAAGGATCTAAATTTGGCTTAATTCAACCGATTAATCGAGTAATTCAGCCTATATGTACAGATAATAGCCACCCGTTGTAAACTTATTGTTTACATAGTTGAAATAACAATGATTTGACGTGAAAACCGTAGACCCAATCATATGGACATATTTTCATCTATGTTTGGCCTGTTGTAAATTATCGTATTGAAAATGTTGTTATTAGTCAAATTTTAATGGAAGTATTTGAATTTGTGATTGTTTATTTTTTAAATGGCTCATCTAAACAGAAACCAATAGAACCAAATCTGTGTAGAGAAAATTGTAATGTTTTCATTATCGAATGGACAAATGTTTGACAAATTCAATATATGAAAATCTCTTAAGTGCTTCAAAGCAGTTTTTTTTAAGTTTTTTTTTTTAAGTTTTCTGTTGTGTAGAGCAAATACAGCTGGCAAAGCCTTAAATCAGAATATCAGATAGAAAAAACCGAACGAAGATTGCATTTAATGATAAATCTATCGTATGGGACAAAGTTGCATACACGAAAAAGCCCAATTTGGTGCTTATAGACCAACATTACATCCATATCCATCGAAAGTTCCTGACGTTATAAAACGAGTTTTGTAACTTTTTGTGAAACGTTCTACCAAATGTCCTATTAAACTTTTCTAAGCAATTTTATAACAATGTGAATATCGTTTACAGCTCCAATGATGTATGTGTTATAATGAATACATAATCGATCATTACGTATCAAGGGACACATACCCTTTATCGGGATTTTTTAAGCCTTTCGTTGAGAAGACAGCAGTCAAATAAATTTTCTTTATTCCCGTGACTTGAACATATTTCTTATAGGTACAATTCAATACAATGGAGTCTGCCATACATTTGAAATGAAGATAGGTACAAACTCAACAAAGTGCTATATGTTGGGAAGTTTTTCTCCTCATCAATTTAGTTTATCTTTCATAGCTGTTCAAGCTTTTGAAATACTGCTTTTCCTCTCCCTAAACAAAACTTTCCGAAATACACACATATCCAAAAGCATCAACTTGATTATTTTCCATCGCATCCAGACAGTAACGGGTAAGTCTGCTTGCTACCGTGTCTAAGAAAAAAATGCCTTTTCTTTGATAATCTATTACGAAAAATACTTTTTGTTGTGAACATTACGACAAACAATCAAAAAGAGCAAAAACATAAATTTTGGTTATTAAAATTCACAATAACTTGAGACCGGCTGGGCTTACGAAAAAATATTGATATGCTGAGTTATAAGTACGAGACACTGAAGAAGTCTGCACATTGTAGACGAAATATGCGTATCTGTCGAAGATAAGCAAAGGTAGTTGGAATAAAATGGAGATTACTGATTTTTCTTCTAATTTATAGTATTGATATGCTTTCAAATTAAAAGTTATGCATAAGGTCTAGTTCCGGTTTATTTTAATTAAAAAATAATCATTTTCAACCCTTTAAAAAAATATATATATTTTTAAAAACAAAAACTAAAAAAGCAAAAGAAGTGACCATCTTAAACTCTTCACCAGTACATAACTTTAGCTTTTAAAATAATGAAAAATTAGAAGGATCGAAGAGAAGCTCCTTTGAGAAAATCAACGTTTTATGATTTTTAAGCACAAATTTATGATTTTTTTAGTTTCAGTGTATTTTTTCTTGAAAAACACTTCATTACCTTCAACTGTTTGCAGTATGACATTTTGATCAGATGAGTCGTTTGTGAATTATTTATTTTGAAAAAATAAAATCCACATTTTATATACGCTCTTATAGAAAATTAGTTCTGGATGATTTTGGATTTTTTTTATTGAAAACGTAATTTTGTGTAGAAACCGTCATATACACAAATTTTCATTTAGATCGGAGAGAGTAAAATCCAATCGGGTGTCTTTACCGGCTAGAAATGCTCAGAAGAATAATTGAATATTTATTTTATGCAAAATAAACCCTGTCTACGTTCAATTTCAAACACCAAATTATTTCACAATAAGAGAGTAACAAACATTTGATTAAGATGTTATTCGTTCTCTCATTAAAATTCTAGAACTTTCTGTGGTACACCTGCCATCAGATTCCGTTTTCCATCTTCTCTTACAAGCATTGGTGCCATTTGATTTCTTCTTAGTTTCGATGACTGACCGCTTAACTAGAGCCCATTACTTCTCTATTGGGTCAAGTTCAGGACAGTTTGGTGGATTGGCTGTTTTGGCACGTATTTGTCCTCTTGTACCTTATACCATTCCAGGACGGATTTCGTATCATGACAAGAGGCCAAATCAGGCCAAAGCAAATATTAAGAGTCGTGGCTTCTGATAAACGGTAGCAACTGCTTTTCCAGACATTCTTTCTCGTACACATCGATGAAGATTTTCGACCAAAACTACACATGGCCTGCCAAATCAAATACTTCGGAAATTTGGAAACCTTCTTTGTCCTTTGTCCGGAAATGCTCGGCAACAGCGTTTCTTGCTTTGCGATTTAAAAAAGAAAACAGGAGCTGTTTAAAGTTTTCGAGCACGTATGTTCCGTCGTCGATTTAACGTTAATGAAATAACGAATGTACATGATAAATTATGCCTGGAAATGTTCTTAAAACCAACACTGTAAATTTTCAGATTATTGAAAAAAAGTTTAGCGCGACGGTAATCGGTTTAAGCAGTACTTTAGCTTTTTGTTCAAAAAAGCTTCTTTAAAGTTAAGCTCAAACATCAGAGGTACCAAATTCTGGTGACGGTGAGCTGTTTAGTAGAATACCTGTAACTAGAAAATGAGAACAAACATTAGTAATTTCCATTTCATTCCAACTACCTTTATCACTTATCTTTACAGATACGCGTATTTCGTCTCAATGTGCAGACTTCTTTAGTGTCGTGTACGAATACTCGCCTGAGTATCAGTTCAATCGAGCATTAGTTCACGATACTGAGAAGTTCTGCACATTTTAGACGAAATACGGTATCCGTTAAGATAAGCAATTTAGATAACTGGAATCAAATGGAAATCACTAATCTTTCTTCTCATTTTCTAGTTATCAGAGGCACTGTGAAAACACGAGGCATTTTTTTATGAAGCATTTGAAGCAAATTGGAGTTTGAAATAAGAAAGTTTCATGTAAATGGGAAGTTATCTGCTTCTGACAAATTTCATCATAAGAAAGTTATTCAATGAGCAGCTCTTCAATTTGGTAGAATGATTTCACCCTTTGGCAACACTGTCTGAGAGTGGGTGATGGCTCCCGGCTTCAGCTATTTCACACATCGGTGTGGAGGGCACACGTATGTGGCTAATGAAATCAATATAAGTTGTACGTGTAATATTCTTGTAAAATTGTATTAATTGGTTCCTGTAACTGTTTTGAATAAAGCTGATAAGTGGTCAAGTATTTGGTTGGTGGATAGTAATCTGGAATTGGCTCACTACGCGGTGCTATTGTTCGAGCTGTATTTCGAGATCCTGGCCTTCGAGGAAGATGCCGGCTTCAACAAAGTTATGCAGATGGCCACCTGGAGGTCGTAAGTTGATGTCTGATACAATTTTGAAATCCAAGATGGTGGCTTTTGTCGCGTGAAATGTTGAAAATACTATCAAATTCTCTGCAATATGTCCGACTCCATTCAGCAATCCAAAACAGCTCCATATATAGTGGGAAATCCTTTCAAGTATCCTATAATCTATACAGTTTAAATTATTTTGTAATTTTCAGTTTATTTTCATGCACATATAAAAAGCATGCAAATTACTTCAAAATTACACGTGTTTTCAAATTCTTATGACTTGATTAGTACAGCCTGTAATATTTGTTTAATTGAATTTAAGTTTACCGGCAAAAATGACCTCCTCGTTTATTGTTCATGTTACAGAGTGAGAGAGAGAGAGAAGAAAAAAAATCGGAAGGAGAATATGTTTGCCCAAGTAACAATTTCAGTTCTATTCCAGCCGTATAGCACTCTTCCCGGCTTTGTTGATGAAACTACATTCAAAACTGTTTTGTCCACCAACACCTCCTCTATGCATCTTTAAAGCCACAATGTGTACAAAGTGGCCCACTCTGTAGACGGTTGTGAAAACAAATTAATAAAACCTTTACAATACCATAGAGATTTTGAAAATCTTTTAGTGAAAGATGTTATTACCACTTGAGAACTTTCATAAAACCTATTGGCTGCCATCAAAACCAACATAGGGCCAAATGGTCACAGCTGTCAAACTTCACGGCGATATCGTGGTTGATTTTTGTTGTTCTCCTTTGTTTGATTCTCGGCTCTTCTGTTCATTCAACAGTAAATAATGTCTTAGAAAAAATGCTCTATTTAGTGTTGCGGGAAATTTTGTTTGATAGCAAAATTTCCAAAACAAATTGAGTTTTTAATTGCGTATCATGCTCCAAATCATCTGCGCATTTAATTTTAAGGTGAATATAGGCACGATAAGGGCCGAGAATTATTGCGCTTCGGTATTTATGCGAGTTAACAACAACAAAAAGAAAATTGAGAGAAATATATACGATAAAATAATCATGAAACTTCTGAAAATTAATGGAATTCAATAAAGTTATCTGAAAGAACACCGAAATTGGTTTCTGATCTACAGTTCATTTGTATTACATTTAAAATTTTGTTTATATACTTTTCCACATTTCAATTATTTCATATATTTCAATCTGGCGATTGGAAGAAATCACAGTTTTGCCAATAAGCCAATTGATCTTCGCAATGGCTACTATAAAACTATTTCTCGAGAACTTTTTCAAACAGACGTATCTGATTTGGTAAACAAAGAGGGGAAGTAAAATGCAAACGTTAAATTCTTGAAACCCTTACCCCTTTCATGCAAACTAGGGCCACCAACACAAGGAATAACATGTCCTCAACATGATGGTGATGCTTCTTTTTATGAGGGTACTGAGAGATTTGCTAAATTTACGTTTGAATTTAACTTCCCCTCTTTGTTTACAAAATCAGATACGTCTGTTTGAAAAAGTACTCGAGATTTGGTCATTTGGTGACTGCATTCAATGCCAATTTGCATTTACTGGAGACAAAATGGTTCCAGAATGATTTTTCAACTGACCATAATATGAATGAGAGCTAAAACGGCATTTCAAAACAATATTTTAAGAGTTCATAAAGTCAAAATAAAACCTTTGGTAGGAGTAAAAGGAACTTTAGAAGACAAGGTTTTAAGATAGCTATAAAGAAGCTGTGTAGGTTCTCTTAAACCTGACTAAAGGTTGAAACCTATTGGCACTTCTTGGTACCATAATTAAACCAAATTGATTTCCAGTGGCGTTCATAAAACTTTAATAAAACATAATTAAGCTGGATGGTTTTGGCAATGTTTCGTCGTCCATTTTGAAACAAGAAATTGTTTGCAAATACCTGTTGCAAAGCTCCTTAGCATTTCTTTTTGCAGTGAGATTTTTCTTATCATCGCAGTTGAGCACCAGTTTCACTTCAAACGCCCTAATTTTATACCGCATACGGTTATGATTTTCCAATTTTGCTAGCCAAATTTCATAATACTATTTTGCTGTCCATTTGGTGGGAGCATACTTTTCAGTTTGTTCCACTTTCAATCTTCGGATCCAAAGTCAAAATATATAATATGAAAGTGTTTTATATGAAAATACGAAATAATATTAAGGGTCTTTTAGCTGTCACATGATTGAAACGTTTCAGTGATTCGCGAGTTCAACAACTACACTGAAAGAAAAATGTCAAATATTCAAAGTGGACAGGCTTTTAACTTCTAACGACAGAAAAGTTTGTCGGGTGGTCAGGGTGCTAAATGAAAGCCACCCATATCAATTTACCAAGCTGATAGAGAGGTTATTCAAGTGTAAGGCTTAGACAGAGCAAAAGGAAACGTATTCAAGTGAGCACATCAAAAACGACAGGACGGGCAATTTTAAATGCAAAGATTGTAAAAGGACGGTGAAACAGTAACGAAATCCCACAAATAAATCTCATTTATTAAGATTTATGTACTGTGGAAGTACGGCTTTGCAACAATTTCAAACAGAAGTGGCAAACCCATCGGTATGGTTGAATGAAGCTTCTAAAGATTGTTTTCGAAAATAATGCAACACTTTCTTTTGTGTATACCTTTTTATTGCACGGATAAAAATTGCGGGAATTTTGGTTAAACTAGCTGAGAGTGAGTGTTAACATGTGCCAAACTTCGTGTCTATCTGTGAAGTGATTGCTGAATTGGCTTCCAACCAAGTTTCGACAAAAACTTATGGGTGCGGCGTTGGATAATCCAGGCCTGTCCTACAGCAGGCAAATTCAGCAGGCCGTATAGACAAAAAAGAATGCCTCCAGAAGCGGCTGCAGCCCTTTCTCGGGTCCCACGAAGGTGACACTCTGTTTTGGCCGGATTTGGTAGCATATCATTACGCAAAACCGGTGATAGAGTAAAAGCGTTAAATCCGCCAAAATCGCCAGAACTTCTCCCAATAAAAAAATTGGATTATTATGATCAGCAAGCTCTTGAGAACAGGGAAGGTGTACAGAAACTACCAGGATTTAAAGAAAGAGTGGATGAAAGTGTATTAGAAAGATGACTATGTCATCCGCAAAGCCTACAACCTCGAAACCTTTCGCTTCTAAGCTTCTGAGAAGATCGTCTACAACTACAACTCGTCTACAAGTCCCGGATAACCGAGGCTCAGGATAATTGAACCTTCAGATAATTTCGTCCGACCTGTGAACAAATTTTGTTGCAATCAAATCAAATCAAATGAAATGGACAATCGAAATTTTCCAGAATTTATCATATCTTCACCAAATCCCATTAGGCAACCAACCCTATTCAACCCCCGGGCAAATGCCGATTTCCCAAGCGAACAAATGAAGTGATAAAAAGAATTAATAAATAAAAACATTCCTAGCATAACAAACTCTCCTTATTCAGCGAGCTCGGTCCGCTTCGCTTTTCCTCTTGAACGATCCGAAAGCCTCCACTCTCGCACTGCATTCCGCCACATGACAAGCGCGACTCGAAACTCGACTTCTCACCTGCGCGCAGCTGGCTTCGGTTTGGTCACTCTTCAGCGCCTCGCATGTGCCTTACTGAATCGGAGAGCAGCGGACGGAACTCACGCTCTCACGTGGTTTGATCGTACCGATATTCACCACAGTTAGATCCGCGGGCTCCACGCTTCATCGCGCTGTGGTGGGTGGTGGGGTGGCTGCTGGCTGCATGCCGGTCGGACTCTCCCAACAACGCTGATCGATCATCTGGTCCGGCTCTTCGCGGGCAGCGTGGCAAAGAAGAAGAAGCAGGAGAGAAAAAATGTGCACGACTTTCGCTTGAGCCGACAGTTTTTCGCACGCTGGGAAAGTGACCACGGATCGCTCGTGGTGAGTATCGCGGATGGCGGATGGCGGAGTTCGTCGCCTGCTCGTGCCCGTGGTGAGTGAGTCGTTCGAGCTCAAGATTTTGAACCGAGGCTCGATCGAGCGGTTATTAGGTTGCGCGAGTTTAGTTGATTAAGTCGCGGTCTGGGCGCAGGTTCCTCCTCTTGAAAGCAGCTTTGCAATTGTTCCTAAATTGGTGTTGTGCCACAGAGTGTGTTTAGAGGTGCGGTCGCAAAATATTCGTGACTAGAATTGATCGTGCTGACATTTCCAGAACCTTTTGAACTCTGCTCCGCTAGTATTTCCCATACTGACTTTTTGATTGAAAACAACGAAAACGACTGAGACGACGTCGACAGAAGACAGGCGGGGAGAGAAATCGTATGGAAAAGTGAAGTCAGTTCCGTTCCGCGGTTTCCTCTGGCCGAGCAAAGATTATTGACACGTGTAGCGATCATCTCTCATTCCGCCTCCTCCAGGTGTGTTTGTTTTGATGCTTCCCTTTCGGTTTCCTATTTTATACATTTGTTGGTGCTTGCCAGTAGAAAGGTGCGTTTACGGAGTCTTCGAGCATTGTGCAGTGATTTGTTGTTGTGTGCATTATTGTGTCATTAAGTTGCAGCAGCTTGTGCAGTGTGTCGTTCGGAGAGTGCAGTGACGGAAGAAAGAGAAAAGCAAACGCTCGCAGGAAATAAACACACATACCGAAAGAAATAGAAAGAGCGACGAAGCGGCAGTTTGGTACATGGTAAATTGGTTGTTTGAGTGAAGGCCTCAAGTGACACATATTTTCGGATCGCAGGGTGAATCCGCTGGCGAAGGGGAGAAAGAAAGGGGGAACCAGGACTGGTGAGCTGTGAGTGGCGAAGATACACCAACGACTTACGGGATTTTCGATTGTTTTCCCAGGTTTTAGTGGAAAATCGTGACTGGTGAGACAACAGGGGAAGATACGAATAATAAGAGACGAACCTTCTTTTTTTTCGCTGTCGAGTGATTCACTTTCCGTTGACGGTTCTTGCGGACGGTGGCTTAGAAGGAAGAGGGAGAAGGAGAAGGAGAAAAAGAGAGGTGTGGAATCTCGATATAAAAGGTGAGTTATGTTACGTGGGTTTTTCGGGCATAATAGGGAGGTTAGATAACAGTGGGACGTGGGATGGTTGTCGAAGTTGGCCACTAGCTTTTTAATGCGCGGGAGGTTGTATGAGATTAAGAATGATGTGTTGTTGTGTGATTAAATTGGGATTGGCTTACTTCCATACATTTTTCTCAACATAGCATCGGTTTATTGTCAAATTATAGTATGAAGTCCAATCCAAAATACTGTCGAAATAACATTCCAAAACAATGTTTTGCACAACGTGTCATGTGATATTACGACGGTTATATAACAAATCATAAATAAATAGAAATTAAAGTTCTTAAATACTTAAATTTCAACATTCGGAGTTCGTGTGGCAAAGAAGCTACAAATCTATAACGCGATGAAAAAGTAGACGAATCCCATGTTTAGCAATGTTATATTTTTGAAAAAGGCATTTTTCTACCTAATGTTATATTGGGCTTTTGCACATTCTGCGCTTTTCACGGCATTTTAAAGTATGAAATAAGGTGTTATAAACTTATATTGATGACTTGTGTTGGTAATTGTACAGTTTTTTTTAATATTGTTTATTACAAGGTGTTTTTTATTAAACATAACTGTTTCAAAAACTTTACAGCATACACGGAAAATAAACAAAAGAAAATACTACAAATAGTTTAAATTATTACACCAACCAAGCTGCTTGATTTATTTTGTTTTGTGGTATTTAGACGGATTTGTTGTTAAAGATTGCGGCGTCATTGCCAATAAGAACCATATCATTTGATATAAATGAAACGTTGACTGCTCAATTATGAGAGTTGGTGCAAAAGAGAAGCTACTTACCCATCGAGTCAGGAATAGTGCTTAGATCTCAAAATTTTTAATGATGAATTTATGTATGAGGATAGATTTTAGGTCATAAGTTTTCAATTAAAAGAAGTGTCTGAATTCATTTTTAAGACTGACAGAAAAGTTTTCCAAAAGAATATTTATTTTGATGCTAAATTAATTAATTAGTCAATGTTTTTTTTAATTTGAAAAATAATACCATAAAATATACAAAAATCCATCAAATAAAAATAGAGAATTTCCAAATGTTAAAAAGGGAAAGAAGCAATGAAGAAATTGCAAATGACCATTGAAAAATAAACTACATTCATGGTATACATTTGGACATGCAAAAGTCTAGCTTCATTTGAAAATTTTCAATTTATTACAGAATGTGTGTATGATTTTATTCATTTCTTATGCTATTGGTTATAGTTGTTTGAAATTTTTTGCATATTTTACTGTGTTTTGAATGAATTTATTTGTAATGCAAATTTTTACTTGATGTTTAAGTCAAAGCGAAGTTAAAAAATTTTTTTTTGGAAAATTACTCCTTTTTATTGCTGTTTATTAAATTTCTATGAGAAATTGTTTTTTGTTTTAAAATAGAAGGGTTTTATTTTTTTGATGAAAATTGATAAGTTATAAATAATTGTTTTGAACTTTTACCAACTTGCTAATTATCAAATTATGGAATGTTTCAATTAAGTAATGATTATTTACATTTTCTAAGAGAATGTTTAGTTTCTGCATTGCAACTCTCCCCTCCTCCTATTTATCTATTAGTGAACTGTCTCTCCATGTTCAATTTTTCAATGAATTTTTTACATATAAGTTTGTTTTTCAGATTTCTCAAAACTTTTTAAATTTGATAGAATTGCGAGTATTTCTTTAATAAATTGCAAAAAACAATTAAGTTCTTTCAATTATACAAAAACATAAGGCCATTGTTTGAATTTTGTTGAATTTTTTGAATGATAAATTATACTAATCATGTAACGATAACCACAATTTTATTTATAAGGCGTTCAGTTCCATTTACAATAGACATAAAAAAAAGGTCGTAAAGATCAGCTGATTAATGATGGCATCAATTTTGGAGGGATTTTTGTAGCTTGGTTCCAACAAACTGAGTGATCATATCCGAAAAATGTACTATATTAGAGGAATCAATGGTTTTCAATGGAATGACCAGTGATTTTTAAAGTACATGCTTACATTTAGACGTAACCGTGAATTTCATCAATGGTTTTACCATAATTTTAGCACATTTTGCATGTTACATGAATATATTAGCATTAAATTCATTTTTTTTATTGATTTGGCCCTTCTCAATCTGTACAGGAAGAGTTTTGTAATTGTGATGAGTATAATACATAAATATTTTAATTTGATTCCTTGGAATTCATTTGCCTAAAATCATTAAAGCTGACAAACAAATATGCCTTATTTTCCTGAACAAAAGTGTTTTGTTTGTTTTAAAATTCCTTATTAGAGCACGTGTGTGTTCGGCAAAAATGGGTATTTTAATAATTCCTACAATTTCTTAGAACATACTGGAATCGTCATATTTGATCAAAGTACTAATGTATGTATGTGTATGTATGGTAGCCACCATCCCCTCTAGCCCTTGGCTTGAATGCAGCTCCACTTAATAGCAAGATCAAATTGGGCCACCGATCTGAATTCGCACTATCGTTGTATGAAGGGCCAAAAACGGAGGGTGGACCCGTAAGCAGAGACACTTACACGAAATCCACGGGAAATTAAGAATCTCCTTCCAACGATATGATCCAACAAATCGAATAACACAATTCGCAATACTCATTAAGCTTTCTACAGGATGGCTTGTTAAGAAGGGCGCGTCACTCTCCCTGAAACTGTTGGAGTAGAACTCGCAGCACCACACTTGAATCGGTAGGATAAGAAATGATACTGTTTGTTCCTCCTAGACTCAGGCAGTCAATCAAACCATCGTCCAGTTTCAGCTTGAATGATACCCTGGTGCTCCTCCCAACCCAGTATTTATTATATTTATATAAATATAGATGTAATGTAATAATAATATGTTATATATGAATATATAGTAGAGCAAAAATTATATGAGGATATTTAGTTAAATTATGTAATAGTTGGAGTTCACGAGCCTATGATAACCATGTTAAACTAAATTAATTAACCTGCTGAAATAATAATATTAAGGCAGTAATAATAATATGCAGCTTCGTACCACTTTGTATCACTGATGGGTGACTGTATCTCTGGAATGTGAAGGTCATCTTGTTATTCATTGAGGTATAAATATCAATAAAGCATTCAATTGTATATAAAACCATAATATTATATTATTACGTATTTAATCATGACATATAGATATGTAACCTTCTGGAATGAAGAGCATTTATTAATTTTGATTATTATTTGATATAATGTAATAAAATAATTATACCGGCTGGATCACCAATCTGAAGCAATTAAAATTTTATTAATTATTTTATTACTTCTTCCATAATATTATATTTATGATATGCAATTAATAATGATGAACAGCTGTGTTCCTCTGAACCGCTCAAATAGTAGTTGATGATCGTGTACTGAAATGTTAAGGTCATATTACGCCATTTAATGGAAAATATAATGAAGGAATTAAAGGTTGAGTGGTCGAGAGAGTCGTCAACATTTCTATTAATGAAAATATGCTAGAGCTTGTAAAAACATGCATCATATAATAACACATACTAGTATCTACACATCTATATATACATCCATTGCTACTTTCGAGAAGGCCACTCTGACGGTGCTAGATACAGCTGAAAATTGATCCCCATTCTTACTGCTGCTTCTACCAGAAGATGATCATCCTATAACCGCAAGACCTCCTCTCCTAAACTGTATGGTACCTGAGAGAAATTTACCTTTCTGGCGTAATACATGTAATGAAATATACAGAATTAGGCTATGAATAAACAATGTCCTATAAGATAAAAATATATAGTGAGGGTATATTGTAATATGAATTGAAAATTACATGTGTGCCGACTGCTGTTTTGTTGCAATTGTAGACAAACTTACGCATCCATTATGAACCAGAAAAATTTAGGCAATGTATGACCGCCATGAAAAAAAAAAAAGAATTTTAAATTTTAAATTATTTTGTAATACCTGACGACCTGGAAGACCTGAAAGATATGAGAATGGAAAATTATGATATGATGTACCGGTCGCACTCCTCACTTCTGCTATTGTCGGATTGACAACATTGCCCAGGCTACGCCAACCAGCGTCTCCATGTTTCAGCTGGCAGTCTTTGTGATCATATGACTCGTGAAGGCGTGAGGTAGGAACTTGTGAGGACCAGAGGTCGGTCGCACCCTCCTTAGAAATTGTCAACTCACCATTTGAAGCCCAACTGCGTTTTTTCGGAAGTAGGTTAGAATCTAAAATTTTGCCAAAATATAATGCAGTACATCATTTTTAGCCCAGCTTGATTTAAAAAAAAAAAACGATTACTGTTGTTTGATGCGGATTTATTTTCGTTAGGTGAAAGTGATTTTAATTCTTAGACAGAGAAACTAAAAGTCGTTGAATCCTGGAAAGTGTGAGCTGTTTAGTGGAATACATGTAACTAGAAAATGAGTTTCTAGTTCAAAGTCGTTGGTAATCTTTCAAATGCGAACGTTATCGTATACCAGTGCCTTCTTTCTCTTTTTTTGGTATATTACCAAAATTCATGCTCAAGGACGACTGTGTACCTCTGTGCTTGCCCCGTACAGGGTTGGTGGTATTGAAAAGGTGGTAAGTCTTTGAAAATGCAAAGGTCTGCATCATTGAGGTAAACTCTTCAAAAACTAAATACTTCTCAATCATAATGATAATTCGACATAAGGACAAAATAATTAAAAGTATATGTAACCTTTAAGGTGAAATTGTATAAAACAAATATTTATGTTAGAATATAAATCACGAAAACACAAGTAATGATAAAAATGATAATAATGATGATAAAGATGATAGAGATGAATGATAATGGCTATGAATAAACAATGTCCTATAAGATAAAATATATAGTGAAGGTATATTGTAATATGAAATGAAAATTACATGTGTGCCGACTGCTGTTTTGTTGCAATTGTAGACAAACTTGCGCATCCATTATGAACCAGAAAATTGACGACCTGGAAGACCTGAAAGATATGAGAATGGAAAATTATGATATGATTTACCGGTCGCACCCCTTCACTTCGCTATTGTCGTAATGACAACATTGCCCAGGCTACGCCAACCAGCGTCTCCATGTTTCAGCTGGCAGTCTTTTGTGATCATATGACTCGTGGAGGCGTGAGGTAGGAACTTGTGAGGACCAGAGGTCGGTCGCACCCTCCTGCAAAGTTGTCAACTCACCATTTGAAGCCCGTCATATTTGATCAGAGTACTAATCACCCAAAAAACAGTTTTAAGGTAGTGCTGAAAGAAAACTAATTAAATCTCCTTAAACGTTAGGCTGTGGAAACTTAGTGTCTTCAGCAACTTTTCTTAAGATTATCTGCCCTACAACTATTCGGAAGACAACAACCCGGTATCTCGTAGCTGAAAAAGTTAGAATTAGAAAGTGTTGTTTAGCCCTTATGAAAGGTTAGGCATGTTTTTTTTTTTTAAGATGCGGAATAACATTTTAAGCAACTCTTCTGAAGACACCTACTCGATAAAATGATGACAAAAGGGTGAAAATATTTTTGACCCTCTCTTTTCAGAATTGTGCCAATGTGCGCTGGAACCCTTAAAACCTGTTTTCTCTTTATTGCTAACGAACTAATGTCTTGCGGTTGCTAAGAATAAAACAAAAACATTTACGACAAAAGTTTCTTAAAAATTTTGAGTTAATATTTAAACTCATACGAAACATTTTTATTTTTATGTTTGTTGAAGATTTTATTTTTAATGCTGTCTTGCAATGACTGTAGATTCATAGATTGTAAGTGGTTCAGAAAAAAACACAAGAAATGATCTGAATTCAAACACTCAGCATGTTTTTTTCAGGGGCAACCAAGTCGTTCTCACTATTTTTTGGCCAATAAAGATCTACAATATGAAATGTAAACGGTGCAATATTGTTGGAATGCTGCTGAAATTTGTGTTTCATTTAGATTGAAGTCTCCTTTTCCAAAGTGACGGGCTGTTCGACGGAGATGCTATGCTCGTCAGCATCTTCGTCGAAAAGCTCAATAGGTTAAAAAAATATGCTGTATTTTGCTTCATAGTTAAGATTAAATCATAACTAAATCTGACAATAACCTTCTTTTAACATAGGTATTTAGGACTCGGCCTTTGATGCCTTATTGGAGCAGCTGAAAAATATTTGGAATAGATTTGACAAGAAAATGCTTCCATACCCTACATTGCACAGTGGTCCTGAATGCAAATTTAGCTGCACACTTAGAAATTGTGAATTTTACACGAGACGTAATTTATGATTGTAAAAAGTCGGGGAACGTAAAGAAAGATTTCGTGTAAAATTATGTCTCCTGAAACTGACACATACGCAATTCGACCAAAGATGTGTTTGATTGAATTTATTTTCTCCTCTCTTGCAACTCATTCGTATGTGCTAATGGACGCTTGCATGTGTCGGTCTCAGGGGACAGAAATTTATATGACGTTTTGGTAGTGTGTGGAAAGATACATTTCCAGCCTAAGTTTGAAGTTTTGGAGCATATTTTTCTTCCACAAAGTTGTGTTTTAAAACAAGACGCTTCTTTTGATGTGAATGAAACCCAGAGTGGTCCTTATTTTCAGAGAAATCGAAAATCTAACTTTTTATTTGCAAAAATAAAGGCATACGTTATTCGGAAAAAATTGAATAAATAATTTCAAGCAACTTTGATGAAATTTTTTTCTGTACCTTTTGATACGGCTGAATTAGAGCATTTTTTCCTACGTAGCTTAGGGTGTCCCTGTAAAAATCAGTTATTTTGATGAAACTTTTTTATTTCAATTGTTTTAGTAAACTTGTCTTACAAGTGATTCTAGAACAATAAAAGTTAAAACTTATGGTGTGCTGACTTTGTCTCTATCGTATGTCAAATAAAAGCTATAATGGTTTTTGTAAACAAAATAGACAACAGAAAAAACAGTTTTTTGCTCTAACTTTTTTATTTCAAATTTGCCAACAGTTTTGGCTTCAGATGATCTTAATGACTTAAAAAAATAAACGTTTTGGCGTGTAAATTTTACCAATGTCTCTTACCGTTAGCGAGTAATAACGGATTTTCTTATGATATTACGCCTTTTTCAAATGTGTTTTACTAAATTTTAAAAATAATTTGTCTCCAGTTTTGAAAAAAGATGTGCAATGATAAAAATCCTTTCGCATGGTGTTAAGAAATATTTGTTTGGTTTGTCGAAACTAGAAAAACCAACAATTGAAAAAAAAAACTATTTTGTTTACAAAAACCATAATAATTTTTGTTCGACATACGATAGAGACGATTTCAGCACACCAACAGTTGTAGCTTTTATTGTTCTAGAATCATTGGCAAGACATTTTTGCTGAAAAATTTGAAATAAAAAAGTAAGAACAAAATAACTGATTTTTACAGGGACACCCTGAGTCACGTAGGAAAAAATGCTCTAATTAGGTCATATCAAATGGTACAGAATTTTTTTTTATCAAAGTTGCTTGAAATTATTTATTCTACATTTTTTCTCAATAACAAATGCCTTAATTTTTGCAAATAAAAAAGTTAGATTTTCGATTTCTCTGAAAACAAGGACCACCCTAGTTTTCATTCACATCAAAAGAAGCGTCTTTTTCGTAAAAATAAATTTTTGGAAGACAAATTGGCTCCAAAACTTCAAACTTATGCTGAAAATGTATCTTTCCAGCTGAATTCGCATTCTGGACCACTGTGCATTGTTCATAGCCATGGAAATGAACGGTGTTGGGATACTTTTCAGCATCATATTCGCCTTTCGAATCAGCTGCTTTTCGGATTCGACCACAACATTGTTGGAATAGATCCTGCGTTTGAGGTTGGCCCTAACATGCTCAACTGGTCGTTTCGGGGGAACGTTATACGGGTTAGAGTTTTTCAGTACTACAGTAATGTTCAAGGCTCGGCCAGAACACCACATTCTCTCTCGCGCTCCGGTTGAAGGGGGCTAGTTATTGTAAAAAAAAATGGTATTGTAAATTTCTGCAATAATAACAAGTCCCGAGTAAAAGAACAGTGGCTTCGACATATCTTTATCACTGATGCTCAGCCACAGGTTAATCTACCTCGGGAACTTGATGTTGACCTTCTTCGTCGAGGACGTGAAATACCCAGATTCCTGCTAGTCGTTGAAATCAGATATGTTTCATCGTTCATCCCTCCTCCATCTCCTTGACCATTTTCTTCAGCCACTGCTTCTGTGTACTTAGTAGCATGCGGCGCAAGACACCCGACTTGTACTGGAAGCAGTTTGTTGATGGTTTGTAAATTTGCAGCGACCTTTTGAAGCCAAATTCCCCTTGATTTTGTGCTCCAGTTTTTGCTGGATTTTCTGGTCACTTCTGCTGTATGATCTGCTGTATTCCATCGACACGAAGTGCATCGAGATGGCAAATTTCTTCGTCTTGGAATGCAAGCGATAATAGCAACATATCGTTGAACGGAGATTTTTTATTACATTCACCATAGCTTCTGTAGAACAACTGATGACGCTGTCAAAATTTGAGCACGAAAAACCGGTGTACTATGATTGACGATGCATAGACGGATTCATCACAAGGTGGCAGGAAAGTCGTATAAAACATCGATGAAATTTGTCTGTTTCTCGACAGCATATTCAAAACGAAGTATCTGATTATGTAAACAAAGAGGGAAAAAAAAGATTCAAACGAAAATCTCTCGAACCTCTCAGCACCCCCACAGAAACTACGGAAATGATATTTCTTCTGTTGGTGGTCCAAGTTTGCGTGAAAATGCTAAGGGTTTCATGAATTTAACGTTCGAATCTTTTTCCCCCTCTTTGTTTGCGGACTAAGATGCGTTGTTTTGAATAAGTTATCGATATTTCTTCAAAACAGACGTTATAAAGGGCGATACGGTCAAAATTTGGTCAATATCAACTTGACGTATTTCTTTCAATTTTGCATTTAAAAAACCTGAACACCCCTCATTTTGAAGGTGTGTGTGTGTAGAATGTTGCTCCTATTTTGATTTTGGAATTCACTCTTCAGTTGTCAAAATGCCGTCCAAGCAAGAAGAGCAGCGTATCAAAATTTTGCTCGCGCATCGCGAAAATCCGAGCTACTCGCACGCAAAGTTGGCAAAATCGCTAAAAGTTGCCAAATCACCCGTTACGAATGTAATTAAAGTGTTTGGGAACGTTTGTCGACAGCCAGGAAGTCTGGATCGGGGAAATCGAAAACCGGAAGCCGCTGAGACGACAAAGAGAGTTGCCGGTAGTTTCAAGCGAAACCCTAACCTATCTCTCCGAGATGCCGCAAATAAGCTGGGTGTATCGTCTACAACCGTGCATCGAGCCAAAAACGAGCCGGACTATCGACTTACAAGAAGGTAGTGACTCCAAATCGCGATGATAAACAAAATACGACGGCCAAGCGCGATCCCGGAGGCTGTACACGACGATGCTGACGTGAAGTTTGACTGCGTGGTAATGGACGACGAAACCTACGTCAAAGCTCACTACAGGCAGCTTCCGGGACAGGAGTTTTATACGGCAAAGGAAGGGGAAAGGTAGCAGATATTTCTCAAGCACACGAAACTGTCAAAGTTCGCAAAGAAATATCTGGTTTGGCAATCCATCTGTACCTGTGGCTTGAAAAGCAGCATTTTCATAGCTTCCGGGACTGCCAACCAAGAAATTTACGTGAAAGAGTGTTTGAATAAACGTCTGCTGCCTTTCCTGAAGAAACACGGTTGTTCCGTACTGTTTTGGCCGGATCGGCATCTTGCCATTACGGTAAAAAGGCCATGGAGTGGTACGCCGCCAACAACGTGCAGGTGGTTCCCAAGGACAAGAACCCTCCCAACACGCCAGAGCTCCGCCCAATTGAGGAAATACTGGGCTATTGTCAAGCGGAACCTAAAGAAGACCAAAAACTGCTAAGGACGAGCAGCAGTTCAAGGCAAACTGGCTTTCTGCGGCGAAGAAGGTGGACAAGGTGGCTGTACAAAATCTGATGGCAGGGGTCAAGCGTAAGGCCCGGCAATTCGGATTTGGAAAAGCGGAAGCCTAACTGAATATTTTTCCTGAATTTTATACTAATCTAACTTGAAAAAGAAATTTAATTTGATGTTTTAAATAAACGATTTCACCGATTTACACGCATTTTCCCTTGACCAAATTTTGACCGTATCACCCTTTATGCAAGACCCAACAGACATTCTCGATGTATCAGAGTAATCCAAGAGGTTCACTTACATAATGATTCATCACTATTGTACACAACTGTAGTTAATTATCACCACATACCTTATTGAAATAGGACATTGAATAACAAGATCTATGATAAACCAGTCCCGTTCGTCGATTGTTGTCAATCCTTAATTGATGTAAATCGTATTAAAGTTTCGACACGATCCCGCGATTGGCCAGAAACCTGCTTGAATCCCTATCATTCAAATTGAATAATCATGTAATAGCTTGTTTCAGCTCGATTGAAGTAAACCACACCGATCGTGCATTTCCGACATCATAATACACTAGTCTAGTTCGCGTTTCCCCTCACGCACAAGAATGCCACACCGCGAACGCACGCGCAAAACCCGTAGATCTGAAAGCGAAAGTTCCCTCCGCCTTCCCGACACGAGATACAATCCAACCGGCTCCGGGCATCCGAAGAAAAAATAAATGAAAAACGGGACAGGTTGTAGGAACCTCCGAACAGAAACAAAAAGAAGCGAAATACCTCGGCATGATCGCGCTTAAACGAAAAGACCGTTGCGGGAAGAAGTAGCAGCAAGACCCTGACCATGGACGCAACGGGTCTTTAAGACTCCATCATCATCCCATTCGCTCTCGCTTACTCCGCGAGACTCCGAAGAGGCCGATAAACGTGCGACGGATGTGTGCTTAAATAAATGCTTGCGCAAAACTCAAACTCCAGTCTCTCGAAGAATGGCTACTTTCACTCTCGGTAACCTACAATTGGGTGAATGCCTTCGAATGGGTCCTCCGGTGGTGGTGTTTTTGAGCAATATCCGATTGTTGATCGAGATTGAGTTGTGGTTTTTCGGTTTGGCTCATGATCAACAAAAACAGCACACCTCCCAGACCGGTTTTAATTGATAATTAAAATAATCGGACGCTGGGTTATTTTGAGTTGTTTTATGGGATGCAATATACGCTCGCTTTCGTTCTGTTATTGATCTCTCAATTTTTTTTTTCGTTAATTTATGGGCGATCATTGCCCTGAACTTCACTTTCAAGGAAGGTTGCCGATTCCACTTTCGAAAAAAAATTCCAATCAATTAGGAATCACCGAATGCGGAACTGCTCTCATGCTTCAGTGGACGTGATTGGTGCTCAAACCGGGGGGACAAATCGTATTTCCGCCCCTTAAGTCCACCTGTTGCCCGTCGCTATAAACTTGCGTGCTGAACGCAGCCATATAGCCAGGGTGAGATTTATGGTATCACCAGTAGCCATTTGACACGACTGATATAATTAAATGGTTCCCAGGTGGTCTCGGCCGAATCGCGACGCTTGACGACGGTAGTCCTCATTTGTCATGTGCCTTTCCTCAGTTGAGGCAATCGATCTGCTTTGTATTGGATCATTATTTAATTCCCACCTTCCCACCGTCGACGGGGACCAAACGGGGTGACGGAGTTGTTGCGAATCGAGCGAGGGGTGCTCGTTTGTTTTATTGGCCCATTTGGAAATTAGCTCATTTGTTCCACTCGCCGATGATGGGGGCTAATTGCCATTTCTTGTTGGCTGCGCTGATTACTACTGTCTTGAAACTCGTTGGGTGGGAAGAAATGCTCCGGGAAGGGTGGCAAATTCGAACGCGGAAGTGAGCAGAGTGTGGTCATTATGAAAGATGTCTTGTATAACATGAATTATTGGAATGCTTTCTCGTGATTGGTGGATTCTGTTTGCTGCTCTTAAGTAAGTTGGGATGCCTATCAATGATTTATTGGTTGAATGACAGGAAGTGTTATACCAATTTCATGGATGGATTCAATACACTTAAGAATATTTTATCCCATCATCTCTTTATCGCTCTGAAGTGTCTCTCGACTGTGGAGTAAAGCTAGCCAAATCCGGTCACAAGTTTACTATTTAAGCCGTTGTGAAGTGGTCCAGAATGTGAATTTAGCTGACTAAATACATTTTCAGTCTGAGTTTGAAGTTTTGGAGCAAAATTGTCTTCAACAAAGTTGTTTCTTATACTGAAACCCTTTTTTTGGTGTGAATGAAAACCAGGGTGGTCCTTGTTTTCGGAAAAATCGGAAATCTAACATTTTTAATTGCTGAAATATAGGCATACATTTGTCAAAAAAAGCTGTAGATGAGACAGTTTTAAGCAACTTTGATTGAATGATTTTTTCTGTTGCTTTTGAAATGACCGAATCAGAGCATTTTTTCTTACGTACCTTACGTACCTTACGTACCGTATCATAAACATCGGTTATTTAGCTCTTTCTTTTATTATTTCAAATTTCTAAGCAAAGTTGTCTTGTCATTGATTCTAGAACAATAATATATACAACTTCTGTGCTAGTGAAATCGTCGCTATCGTATGTTGAACAAAAGTTTTTACGATTTATGTAAAAAAATATACCTTTTTCAAGTGTTGATATCTCTGTTTGGGGCATGCAGAAAAAATATTTCGAACTGCATATGAAAGGATTTTTATTATTGCATATCATATCTAAGAGATAGTCAATGTTTTGAAATTGAGTAAAACACATTTGGAAACGTTCATTAATTATGTCACGCAGAAAGTGACCTTTTGTAACCTCTTCCCTCCCCTTGTCACGTTTTTGGTATGGACCTTCAAATTTAGTATGGACCCGAATCTGCAAATTCAAAAGCTACAAAAATGTTTTTCACGTTGGCAACGTTGCCTGAATTTAGCTGGGATACAATTTTACGACAAAATATTTACTTTACTTTCAGCAAATAAAACAGTAAGTTTTAAATTTCAACGAACATAAGTACCAACCGATAATAATGATGCATTTGATGTACTCAATTAGGCGCTTCACAATATGATCAATTAGGTTCTGAGGCACAAGCCAAGCAACATTGTCAAAACCATCCTGCTTTATTAGGTTTTATTAAAGTTTTATCAAAGCCATTAGAAATCAATTTGGTTTTATTATGACACTACCAGGTGCCAATAGGAACAATTTAGTTAAGTATATGCAAACCTATACAGCTTGTTTACAATGATCTTTAGACCTCGTTTTCTCAAATTCCTTTTACTCCTATCAAAGGTTTTATTTCGACTTTTAGAACTCATAAAATACTGTTTTGAAATGCCGTTTTAGGACCCATTAATATTATCCTATTATGGTCAGTTGAAAAAGCAGTTTAGAATGAGTTTGCCTCCACTAAATTTAATAAATGGAAAATTGACATTTAGGAAAGTCACCAGATAACCAAATAGCTTTAAAGTAGTCTTTGCGAAGATAGTTTGGATCTATGGCAGAAGTGTGATTTTTTTTTCATTTTCTTAGATAACTTTATTGAGTTCCATCAGTTTTTAAGAAAGTCATGAATAATTTGTAAATGATAAATATCTTATATACTTGTTTTAAATTTGTTTTTGTTGTTGTAAACTCGCATAATTTCCGAAACGCATACATTTTTGGTTGTTATCGTGCCAACATTCACCATAAAATTAAACGCGCATATGATTTGGGCATGATGCGCTGTAAAAACTCCAAATTGTTTTGGATACTTTGCTATCAAACAAAATCTACCGAACTAGAACTTTTTTCGTAGATATTATTTACTGCTGCAAGAATCAGAACAGCGGAAAATCGAACAAAGCAGAACAACAAAAACCAACCACGATATCATGGTGAAGTTTGACGGCTGTGGCCATTTAACCCTGTGCTGGTTTTCATGGCAGCCAATAGGTTTTATGAAGGTTCTCAGGTGGTCATAACATCTTTCACTAGACCATTTTCAAAATCTTTATGGTTCTGTAGAGGTTTTATAGATTTGTTTAGACAACCGTCTATAGAGGGGCCACTTTGGACACATTTCGGCTTTCAAGATGCATAGAGGAGGTGTTGGTGGACAAAACAGTTTTGAATGTAGTTTTATCATTCTCATACACATACTTATTAAAAGTGCCGGTAGAGGCAAAACTTTTAGATTTTCGATCACAACTACATATGGCCTATCACACCAAATACTTGTCCGGTAATGCTTGCATTGCGCTATAAAAAAAGACCAGACTCGGAAGCTATTCAAAGTCTTCGAGTACGTATGTTTCGTCGTCCGTTATGGTACAAAAAAATGTTTGCAAAAAAATGGTGTAAAGCTCCTTGGCACGGCTTTTTGCAGTGCAATTTTGTTGGTCATCACGGTTAGGCACCCGTACTACTTTGTATGCCTATTATTTTGATTTTCCAACTTTGCGATCCACATTTCTCACAGAAAGATTGGTATTTTTCTCAATAATGGCTACCACCTTCTTGTCCATTTATCGGTAGCATACTTTTTGATTTGCTCCACTTCCAACCTTCCGATCCACAGTCAAGCGCTGGTCAAATGATTTTCAAGCACAAAACACGGTATTTATAGGTAGTTTTAGTGTTTTGGAACGATCACGTATCGATAAATTTGGATTTTTCTACCGTTCGTGCAAAATGCCTTTGCATTTCCACTTGACGCAATTTTATTGAATGTAACAAAAATGTAAACATGTTGTACCACGAAATATAGTGAACAGTTTCAGCAGTGATAAAAGGGAAACGTATCAGCGATCAAAGAAATAATTCCAAATCAACACTGAAAGAAAAGTGCCCGAAATTTAACGTGGACATGCTTTGAGTCCAACACTGAAAAATATTAATGAAAATACATAGATGTATTCAACTGTGATTATGCTTAGAAAAAATTACGTGCATAGTCGATTCCCTTACGTTTGACGTTAGCACACTACCACCATCTGCTCAGCTTTATTATCAATCACAGTGTGCTCAACAGATGGGGCTTGTTTTTTTTTATGACGATGATGTGCAATTCAACTAATTTAAAAAAAACGGATCTTAGCCGATCAGTTTATCTTAATAAATCCATTCTTCTGACCAACTCTTTTGATTTTGTGACGTCAACGTATGCATAACTGTAAAAGTGACTATACTAGGTTATTATTGGATTCAAAATATGGATTAAATTAAGCTTTGGCAAAGAAAATACTTAACAACTTCTTTTTAGTCTAATCGATTTGAATATATTATTTGATCACGTGAAGTACCAGACAACACGATTAACTTATTCAATCAACCAACTATAATCGAGATGTGTGGTTCACCACTCATTGAAATTCGACATGTATTCAAAACAATTGTATTGTAACAAAAGGATAAGGCTACATATTGCGATTGAATAAGGTTGGAACTCAAAAATAAGATGAATTTTAGATTCTTCAGTGTAAATATAAGCACCAACAGAGTAGAACTAGATTCGTCCATTTTGAAACTTCGATTTTCAGAAAAAAGAATAGAAACGGGAGCCAGCTCACTTTACACACGTCTCTTGTCTTTTTCTCTTCTGCATTTTGATTCAACCGAGTCGATGAAGTGTTCAGCTAACAGGAATGTAAAGCAAACAGTGAGAACGGTGAGATGGTGAGCTGTGGTTCTTTTTTAAAGAGCTGGTTGTCATTTGCTCACATAAAGGAACCGATTCAGTGAAACGGCTCAAGAGCGGATTGTCCATTTCTAATTTGTAGTGGAAAATTTTGAATGTGTTATGGCTGTGATGAAAAAGCTAATAAATGAATGGAGATAGGTAAATATAAAAATATAGACTTTGTCATAAAAAAACTCACGTCGTTCCGCTCTTTAAGGATAATTATTGATGCTGCTTGTCGAAAGTTATGCTGAAAAAAAGCGTTTTTCTCTAGGGTATTTGATTTATATTTCAACCTCTTCTACTTCGTTCAAGCACTAGCAAGAAATTACCGTGTTTCTTCTTTATGTGCGTCGTTTGATGCCCTCAAAGCCATCCTTACAAAGTATTCAAATTTAAATTAAAAATAATACTCACCATAAAAAACGTTATAAAAACTGTTTTAGACGAAACGTAGTTTAGATAGAAGTTAATTTATTAGGCAAAGTATTTTAAATAAATTTATCTACAAATTTGTATGAAAATTTTTCTTCTAAATCATAAGAATAAAATATTGAAATTTTATTTTTAAAAGATAGATAGATCTCATTGTTTAGATTTATTCCTCCCATGACATCATACGTCTGAAGATAATAGTATTCGAGTTATCGATTTTTGTCGCGAAATTTGGCCACTCGTACCTAAGTCTTATGATGGTAACCACTATCACACTTTGTGAGTGAGCTCAATTGGACCCTTTCTATTGGTTCAAATTGATTCCAAGCGGCCAATAAACGGAATTTGAAAACATGTTTGTTTTGACGTAGGACTACGTCTTTGTTTTCTATACTGGGGTACACTTCCAAAAATAAATCGCATTATGACCGTTACAAAAATTGGTCAGGATTCGAGCGTTAATATCTCTTAATATTGTCTTAAAATGTATATTAATACCTAAAGGCCTATGGGATCGTATATAACCCAAAATGGAAAATGGCTGTGTAAAATCACAGGCTGATTTGTTCTACATCAATACTTCTATCTGGGAAATATAAAAAAAACATAAGAGTCTAAGGCCTAATTGACGACCTAGAACATCTTGAACATAAAGAAGTTCAGGAAGAAATAAAGAACGCCTCAATAATATCAAGTATAGGGGTTTTTTTTTAGAATCTGGTACATATGCATAAGCATTGTTACATTTTTGGTGATTAACGTTACATATTTTTGTACCTCTCTGGGATGTTCTAGGTTATCCAAAATGAGCTTGAGTTTAGATCTTCAGATCTACAATTGTAACAGTTGCTCTATGGGCTATATAAGGTTATGATATGTATTCAATCATATTGAATGAACCTTTTGGAAGATCAACAGTCATTATTTGATGATTTTGCAATGTTTTAGGCAATCAAAACTGTTCTTGAGCTCAGAACCTAAGATCTACTGTAGTAACTGTAGCTTTATGGGCTTTAGAAAGTAACGCTACATATTCAACCATATTAGGTGAATATTTTAGAATGTAAACAAACCTTAGAAGATAAACTGGGTAGATGGGGGCCATCCAAACTGTCCTTGAGTTCAGAACATAAGATCTACAGTTGTAACAGCAGCTTTTTGGGCTATGTTAGATGACTATATGTATTCAAACATATTCAATAAATCTTTTGGAAGGTCAAGAGTCAACATTTTATAAGTTTCTGATCCTCTAGGTCATCCAAACTGTCCTGGCGTTTTGAATTTAGGATTTACAGTTGTAACAGTAGTTTTAAGGCAATACAAAGTTGCAATAAATATCCAAACATATTCACATTCAATGCCATGCTGCGTATTGAAACATTTTGATTGAATATTTTGGAAGACCAACAGAAATTATGGGATAATCTTCTAGGCTATCCAAACTATCCTTGAATTCAAAACTGAAAATCTTCAGCGGAAACTGTATTTTTGTGGACCAAACAAAGTAACAATATATGTATTTGATCAATTTGAGTGAGTCTTCTGGTAGGTAAACAGATATAATTATATATCTTGGGATGTTCTAGGTCACCGAAACTGCCCATGTGTTCAAAGGTTAGGATCTACTGTCGTGACATTAGGTTTATAACTTATGAAAGGTGACAATATGCATTCAAACACATTCAGTGAATCATCTGTAAGGTCAATAGTCAATATCAGATTATCTTGCGATGTTTAAGTTCATAGAAACGGACCTGAGTTTAGAACTTGAGATATACAGTAGTAACCGTAGCCTTTGGGGCTATACTAAACTACGATACCTATTCAAACATATTCAATTAATATTCTGAAACGTTCTGTAACGGGGGCTATACAAAGTTACGTTAGTTTGTCTGGCATGAATATCCCAAGATTATCTCATAATCTCTGTTGGTCTTCCAATGAATGCTCTTCATTGAATATGTTTGAATATATATCGTAAAATTGTAAAGGAAATACAACTTTTGTTACAACTATAGATCTTAACTTCTGAACTCCAGGACAGTTTGGATGACCCAGCACACTTCAAAAAAATATCCTACTTGTTGCAATCATATCGATTTTATTGAGCACCAATTTAATCTGAATACACCATATTGCTTGAACAATAACGTTTGGAAAATGTTTGGCCGATAAGGATTAAGTCTAAGAATATTGCATTGTACAATCTGAATGGCTTACATGTTGTTGCGTAGCCCTTCGTCATCATACCGAACCACCCAATGGGGCTGTACCCTGTACTTTTTTCGAGTACAATTTCTATTTGAGTAAATTTAACTCGGATAGACAGTTAAACAAATCATAAACCACCATCTGATATTAGTCGATGCTTTCGATTTGGTGACTTGTCAATCCCAGTTTCCGTTCGCTTAAATTTTTACTGCCTCCTCTTCTGGAAAAAGTGTGTCAAAAATCATGCGGAACTGGGTAATTTGGCAGTGTTTGTCGACTTATACATGTGCATATACAGATTCTTCACACTTTTGTGAAAAAATTTCAATACAGTGTTAATGTGTCAGCGAACCTTATGTTAATACGTTCACACAAAATGCCATTTTTAAATTTGAATTGATTCATCTCTTTATTGACAAATAAAAAAGATGTTGCTTATAAACCAAAGCTAGATTTTGCTGTGCCCAAACCTCAGTCCGATACGTTGTGTAACCATACCTCCGCTGACCGAACTCGAAAAGCAACATTCATTCTTAAACAAACAACCTTTATCGGACTTACGCAAAGTGATTCATCATGCCCCGCGACGCCAAACAACTTTCATCGAAACACGCGAGCATCCCTCCCTCATCATGCTCGAAAACTAACAACCCCCTCGTCCAACCAACCAACCAACCAACCCGAAATCTGAAGCACTGTTGTTAATCGATCATCAACAAATTTCGGATAACCACTTGGATCGCCCGAAGAAATACAAACACGACGACAGCCGACAGACAGGTTGAATGACATACCCCGCACATAACGGCGTCGAAGATGACCGAAACGCAAACGGATGACCACGATAATCGGTTTATCGCGTTGAATCATAATGCTTTCGAAGCAACATCGACACCCCATTCAGCCACACGGCGAACGACGTCGGTTGGTCGGTCGGTTGGAGTGAGGCAGCTCGTAAAACTGAAAAAGTGTGGCATCCAAATTCAGAAGAATGTGGTCGTCGCGTGTCGGAAGTCTGAAACCGACCCCGATCGTCGATGCTCAATGCAAACACTCTCCTCTAATGACGCGCCGACGCCGCCGTTGGGCTAGAATGTCTAATTGACGCTATCCTTCCTTGAGAGTAGTGTTTAACCTCCAATTTGGAGAGCGATGATGAAGATCGATTGATTGAGATTGGTGGAGTACCCACTTGGGCCGTTTTGAAGAAGACGGTGATGAACAACGCGGATCATTTTCGATCGATGATATAATCCTCCGCTGTCAGATTGGGCATGCGTTTGTTTGACAACACGACTCCGAGGTTGATCGGACTGTCGGATCTGTGTCGTCTGTGATGGAGGAAAAGTGCAGGAATGGAGCTTTTCCCTTTTGGCACTGATTGACTCGGCAACGGGGCACGGGGGGAAATGACTTCCTCATTGCGACTTAACGCTTCAATCCGCGCCGGAGAAAACCAAACGACCCAGCTAATGAATGCATTTGCACGAGTCGATTTACCTACATACCGGAATCGCAAAATCGCGATGAGATTAGCGTCTGGTCGTCGTCGTCGTCGTCGTCGCCTGAGGTGGTTCGTTGACCATGTCGTTCACAGGGATGAAGTTCTGCTGCGCAATTTGCAATAACGCACACATGGCAGTTTATTACCGATGAATTGGCAAATATTGTCTATTAACTTCGCGTAACAGTTTGTCTAGGAGTAAGTGATAAAATTACATCGTGTCAGTAAATCGAAGTACGAAGACCTCGAGGTATGCAAATATGCGGTGCGGATTGTGTCCATGCCGAACGCATCTCGTAACGCATCTCGCAGCATGAGGTGGTTCAATAAAACGCGATCGACGGTGGCTAACCTGGGGATCGAAATAAGGAAGCTTCTCGGGTGCGCATTGCTGGCTTGGATGAGGCTTAGATGAAATATGCTTTACAACCGGTTTGGTTTGCTTCTGTCAGGGTGCAATCAGATATTGCCTGCGCTTGTTATCGAGGCTTTACGTCATGGCACTGGTAGTTCCTTGATGTTTACGTTCTATGGTTGGATGGGGGAGGTCAACCAGTGGGTTCAGTTCACCAAGCTCGAATTGCAAGGAATTCAACGAGCTACCTGCGAACGAAGAGCCTCGTTATCTCATAGCCAGTACCGTGCGAATGGCAATTTGGTTGTTGGGTAAATGCTGGCGTTTACTTGCGTGGTTTCTATTTTTATTTGACTAATATGGTACATATTGGCACAAATCAGAAAAGGCGCGAATATAGCTGAGCATGTTGTTTTCCAATATTGAACGACATCTGTGCAGGTAGACGAAAGGGTAATTAGAATGACGAGCATGCTTCAAAATCTCAACTAAAGACTGGACTCTGAAAAAATGAGACACACAAAAATGATCACGAAAAATTCATTTTAAATTGGATACTTCTCAAATTTTCAGGGATTAAATAACTATATAGTAGCTATGTTTTGAAATAACTTATTTACTGAATTTCCTCCCCCAAGCTGAATGCTCGTACATTTCTCTTAACACTGCTCATGAGATCTTGGGCGAGGCTTTGTCCATCTTCCTTACACAATTTCTTCCAGTTTTTCTTCAAAGCTTCATCGGTGTTGGATGTAGCCAACCCACAGGATGTACTCGGTTGACCGCTGCCAACATCAATCGATGAGGTGGACTATCAATCGGCGTGCCACTTCACCGACGCACGGATAGGGACTTGCTTTGGCCCATCGCCAACAACAAGTGAACGGACGGATGGTTTAGATGCGGAATGGGTTGCAGTTGTGCGTTCGAGTTCTGAAAAGAACTATAATATCAACTCTTGTCGAAACGCAGCAAACTTGCAACACCATGTTACAAACAGACAGCTCCAGCCTGGATATCCAAAGGGGCACTTTCTTCGTGTGATAAAAACACTACTTTTTCTTTACTATTATGTTTATTCGTTCACTGTTAAAAAAATACTGATTCAAATTCAGAGTTGTGCTCTACTTTTATAGGTGAAATGTTGCGTCAGCCGTTTCTGATTGGCTATCATTGCGCAACGCAATACAAACATAGTTTATGCTGATTGGTTAGTATGGGAGGGGAAGCCGATTACCCGCGGCAGCTCGGGGTTAGTGAAAAAAAAGAAAAGAGGGGAAGGAGGGACGATGGGAAACTGTAACTACTGCTACTGATGCGACTGATGCGATGTTCGGTTAGCTGCGGTGACTAGGAGTAGCACGATATACGCAATTTATTCGCTGTTGCGAACAATCGGTTTTGAATGTTTTCCCGCTTTTCTTCAACTTCTTCTTCATTATCGCCCAAAACTTTTCGATCGGACGAAGTTCTGGTGTATTTGGCGGGTTCGGCTCCTCCGGGACCACATTAACGCCCTTCGATTCGTACCAATCCATTACAGGCTTGGCGTAATGGCACGAAGCGAATTCCGGCCAGAACAGCGTGGGACCACGGTGAGAGCGGAGGAAGGGCAGCAAGCGCTTCTGCAAGCATTCCTGTCGATAAATCTGACCGTTTATGGTGCCGGTTGTAACGAACGGCTTGCTGTACCGTCCGCACTCGCAGATCGTCTGCCACAACAGGTACTTCTTCGCGAATTTGTCCATCTTTCTCTTCCGGAACTTTTCCGGAACCTCCATGCAGGACGTACCGACAAAAAACTCCAGGCCGGGGATTGTTTTGGTGTCCGCCTTGATATATGTCTCGTCGTCCATGACGAGACAGCCTGGCTTGACCAGCCACTCACAGTACAGCTTCCGCGCACGCAATTTGGCCACCGTGTTTTGCTTGTCAGTTCGGTTTGGTGCCTTCCTGACCTTAAAAACACGTAGCCCAGCCCGCTTCATGGTCGAACTACTTCGACGAATTGATCTTTTTGGCCACGTCTCTCCTTCTCTGGGTATTCGGTTTTCGGTTTTCGGCCGCTTCTAGCGCGCCGCTCGATGGTCTTCGTCTCCTGGAACATCTTCAAAACCGGGACACGGTGTAATGGTGGATTCCAAGCCTTTTGCCGATCCATCTGTTCGACTGACCAGGGTTATCGATCACCTCGCCCAAGATTTGCTGGCGTAACTTTTCTTGTTTGAAATGCATCTTGAAAACTACTTGACAGATCGCAATAATTGCAATTTTGCACACGTAATCATTACACTCTAAACTTGTATTACTAACAGTTTCATTAATTTTTACTCACGCGATGGAAAGTTACACACAAAACAAAGTGTCGCATTTTTAGGGAGTCCAATCTTTAGAGTCAACAAGCTGAGATTATAGTTCAGTGTCAAAAATTTAACAGTAAAAGTGCATTCAAAATTAACGAAGATCATATTAAATGTTCGGCCGTTCATTTGCAATAATTTTAACTACAGAAACTAACTTTAAAATGAGAAGTGAGTGTACTAGTGAGTCGAATTATGCACTGAAGAAGTCTGCACATTGTAGACGAAATACGCGTATCTGTCAAGATAAGCAATAAAGGAAGTTGGAATTAAATGGAAATAATCATTCATTCTTCTTTTTTTTATAGTTACAGATATTCCACTAAAAAAACTTCACCAGGGTACAGAAACTAGTTGGAATAATAATATGCGATCGCAGCACGCGCAGCCCGCGGAAGGTTGAATTTTTGAGAATTGTCATTGTTTATCTGTCGTCATTGTTTATCTGATTGTGAAAATTCGAATTAAGTTTCTTTTGGAAATTGTTTTTTTCCTATGATTTTCATTGAAGTGCATATGTGTAGTGCTATTCCATTCAAAAAGGATGATGTGAAAATAATTTCCGGATAGCAGAGCGCTACTTAGAGACAAAAAAGCCTGTCCGGATTAAATTTTGGACACATTTCTTCCACTGTAGATTTTATAATAAAAAGTTTCATTTTTATGACAGCTGAAACTTTACACTTTATTTCGTGCTACAACATGTTCCCATTCTTGTTACATTCAGTAAAATGACGTTGAATCAAGTGGAAGTTCTCAAACTCATTTTGTCTAAACGGCAGCAACATCCGAATTTATTGGTACGCGATCTTGTCAAGAAACTAAAACTGCCGAAAAAACGGTGTGTTGTGTTTGCAAATCATCTGAACACTGCTTGACAGTGGATCGATAGGTTGAATATAAGGCAAATATATGTATGCTCCCGACAAATGGAAATGCGAAATTTATGCTCCCGACAAATGGACGAGAAGGTGGTAGCCATATTGAGAAAAATCCCAATCATTCTGTGTGAAATGTGGCTCGCAAAGTTTGGAAGTCAAAATCATACGTACAAAAAGTGAAACAGAGGCAAGGACTGAAAGCGTAAGTCAAAGAGGTGTCAAACCGCGATGACAAGCAAAATTTCACTGCAAAAAGGCATTTCTGCTAAAGGAAAAAGTTTTCGTGTCATATCCAGGAGACTACAAAAAAGCTTGGACATTTTTACATATTATTTCTAAAAATGGAAGATTTCTTCTATTGCTTCTTAAACTCAACTTATAATATTCCCCCACAAAGAGCTGAATTTGTCAAACCAAGTAATTGTCATATAGTCACTGTGCACGAAATTGCAATTTCTTGATGCAATCAATTAAAATAACTTAATTAAAGAGTAAGTTTTAAGAGTTAAATCAAGGGCATACAAGCCAAATGTTATAAATAATGTTTGCGTTAAAAAAAAAGGAAAAAATTGCGGATTTTTCATGGGTTTACCTTCAGCCGCACAGAAGAAACTACCCATGCATCATCAATCATAGTAACCCATGAGTCAGCAGACTAAATTTGACAGCTCTATCAGTCGAACTCTGGCAAGTCAGTCGATGGCAAAAACAGTGAAACAACTCCGTTCAGAAGTGCGTGCGTTCAAAGAACGGCATACCGCCGCGTCAAAAGCGGACATCGTCCGGCATTTTGTGGACGCCGGATATGCCTGTTCGGACATCTACAACATTTTGGCACTATTAGACAACAATCAGGGCATCGAAAGAAAGCCCGGTTCCGGACGGCCGACGACCCTTAGCGCCAAGAAGCTCCAAAGGATGCTGAAGAGGAAGACCGAGGGAAAAGTGGCTACATCGCTGCGTGCGCTTGGCCGGAGAGTCGGTTCAACCGGCCAAACAGTGGAAAAGTACCTGCCAAACATGAACATACATGTCTGGAAGCGGAGGTCACGTCCACTGGTTTCGGAGCTGCAGGCAATGACGCAGCGGCAGCGGCTGAATAAGATGGTCAACTCGATTTTCCCGGCGATTCGCGACGTGGAGGTGGTGATGGACGACGAGACCTATCTCACCGTGGATGGCAACAACTGGCAGGGCACTTCGTATTTTACTTCACCCACGACGGAAGTCAGCTCCAAGGTGAAGTTCATTTCACACACCAAGTTCCCCAAGAAGGTGCTGCTGTGGCTGACAATTAGCGAGAAGAGGATGTCAAATCCGCTCTTCTTTCGCTCCAGACTGGCCGTGAACGGGGAAATTTATAGTACGAAATGCCTGCCGGAAGTTGCATCGTTCATCAAAAAATACCATAAGGCCGAAGACGCTGTGTTCTGACCGGATCTGGCGTCGGCCCACTGCTCGAAGCGATCGTTGGAGGAGATGGAGCAGCTGAATATCAACGTGGTACCCAAGTCGGCGAACCCGCTCAATGTGCCCCAGCTGCGTCCCATCGAGAATTTCTTAGCCAACCTGAAGCGTAAGATCTACTACAACAATTTTGTCTCGAAAACTGAGAAGGAATTGATAAATAAAACAAAGAAAGAACTCAAAAACATGCCTACACGCGTGTTTTCGTCCGCCATGGCGAATGTTCCGGTTAACTGTCGGAAGGCCACTCACAAGGGCGTTGATTTTTTTGCAAGTAAATATAAATAATTAGATCCTAGAGGGTTTGAGCTGTTTAGTGGAATCCTTGTAACTATAAATTAGAAGAAAAATTAGTAATCTCCATTTAATTTCAACTACCTTTGCTTATCTTCGACAGATACGCGTATTTCGTCTACAATGTGCAGACTTCTTCAGTGTCTAAGTCAGGTAAATAATTACCTGCCATGGGAAATTTTTCAGAAGCAACTATCTGCCTTTTTTTCCCCTTCCGAAAAAGGTTCATTTTTTGAAATGTTTATATTCTCTTAAAACTAGAAAATCCAAACTCTTTTTGAAGAACAAACTTTTTGTATTCAAACAAATTTTCAGACCGGCCATGCTTAATGCTGTGCCAGTATGTTATGAATTCAGAGGACTCCATGGAACAAAGTTCTGAAAATGGTTTTGGGGCTGCCACCCTGGTTCAGTACTACTGAATTTCCTAGTATTTCGAACGTTGAGACTCTAGAAGAAATTTCCAAAAAAATTTGACGGTTTTCGCGCCAACTCGAATAAATGTTGGCAGCATCCTCTCAGATTACAACGAAACTTTTTGAGTGGGTAGACTTTTGAATACTTAGTTTCTTCAAAAAAAAAAAATGCAACACTTTTTTGTAGAAGTAGTCATTTTTTTATTAAACAAATTTGAAAAAAATCGATAAAAAAAAGTTTAGCCCTTTTCAAAAGACAGTCTAGACATTTTTTTTGAAGAAACTAATTTTGCAAAGTGGCTTCCCGCACTTAACTGCTCCGCTGGGTACTTTTTTCTTAGCGTGTAGTCATGGTATACACACCCAGAAAGTTTCGTTGTAATCTGAGAGGGTGCTGCCAACCCCGAATACGATTTGGGGCGAAAACCGTCAATTAATAACTTTAGACAGAAATCATTGTAATCCTCAGTTGCACTGATCAATTCTTTCTATAGATAAATAATTCTTTTGAGAAATCAACTGTTACTCTAACACGCAGGCAAAAAAAACCCTGGTAAAATTCTGAATAAAGGGCGATACGGTCAAAATTTGGTCAATATCAACTTGACGTATTTCTTTCAATTTTGCATTTAAAAAACCTGAACATCCCTCATTTTGAAGGCGTGTGTGTGTAAAATGTTGCTCCTATTTTGATTTTGGAATTCACTCTTCAGTTGTCAAAATGCCGTCCAAGCAAGAAGAGCAGCGTATCAAAATTTTGCTCGCGCATCGCGAAAATCCGAGCTACTCGCACGCAAAGTTGGCAAAATCGCTAAAAGTTGCCAAATCAACCGTTACAAATGTAATTAAAGTGTTTGGGGAACGTTTGTCGACAGCCAGGAAGTCTGGATCGGGGGGAAATCGAAAACCGGAAGCCGCTGAGACAACAAAGAGAGTTGCCGGTAGTTTCAAGCGAAACCTAACCTATCTCTCCGAGATGCCGCAAATAAGCTGGGTGTATCGTCTACAACCATGCATCGAGCCAAAAAACGAGCCGGACTATCGACTTACAAGAAGGTAGTGACTCCAAATCGCGATGATAAACAAAATACGACGGCCAAAGCGCGATCCCGGAGGCTGTACACGACGATGCTGACGAAGTTTGACTGCGTGGTAATGGACGACGAAAACCACGTCAAAGCCGACTACAAGCAGCTTCCGGGACAGGAGTTTTATACGGCAAAAGGAAGGGAAAGGTAGCAGATATTTTCAAGCACACGAAACTGTCAAAGTTCGCAAAGAAATATCTGGTTTGGCAAGCCATCTGTACCTGTGGCTTGAAAAGCAGCATTTCATAGCTTCCGGGACTGTCAACCAAGAAATTTACGTGAAAGAGTGTTTGAATAAACGTCTGCTGCCTTTCCCGAAGAAACACGGTTGTTCCGTACTGTTTTGGCCGGATTTGGCATCTTGCCATTACGGTAAAAAGGCCATGGAGTGATACGCCGCCAACAACGTGCAGGTGGTTCCCAAGGACAAGAACCCTTCCAACACGCCAAAGCTCCGCCCAATTGAGAAATACTGGGCTATTGTCAAGCGGAACCTAAAAGAAGACCAAAAACTGCTAGGACGAGCAGCAGTTCAAGGCAAACTGGCTTTCTGCGGCGAAGAAGGTGAACAAGGTGGCTGTACAAAATCTGATGGCAGGGGTCAAGCGTAAGGCCCGGCAATTCGGATTTGGAAAAGCGGAAGTCTAACTGAATATTTTTCCTGAATTTTATACTAATTGAACTTGAAAAAGAAATTTAATTTGATTTTTTAAATAAACGATTTCACCGATTTACACGCGTTTTTTCTTGACCAAATTTTGACCGTATCACCCTTTAGACAAGGTGAAAAAAAAAACATTAAAACAATTAAATACAAATCATAGCATATAAGGTTGAAATGTTAATAATTTTGCAGGAGCATCTATGCTCTTAAAAAAATGAATGTTACGAGTGATTTAATCCTTGTTGTAAATACTTTGAGACTCAACGATAATTATTAGTCAATTGTATGTTCTGTATGATGTATTGTTTAACAGTAACTTGAAACCCAGAACTAAATACTGGCGCACTCAAAGTAACGTTCCGAATGTTAAAATTACAATAGCTTGTAGAACACATTTGGTAACCTTAAATCTAAGGCTACAGAGCGTTAACAAATAGTCACAAGACAAAATAGAATGGATACTGCGATTGGAATACCTTAAATTTACATTACCGTCCTAAGTGTTAAAATCATCAGAATCATTTACAACGCAGTAAGTTTCATGTGCTACGACCAGTTATAAAATCAAATATTGATACATTAGGCATAATGTGCATAATTGATTGAATTTCATTGTCCGTATAAAAATTGCTCGAAAACTAGAGGTGAAGTCTTGAAATCAAATAAAATGGGGGAGAGGGGGGGGGGGCGTTAACGTTTACGACTGCATTTGGAGATGAAAGCACAAAAAACCATAAATGATAAGATTGAGCCAATGTTCACCAAAACAATATATGGCCTTGGTTATTTTAAAATAAAATTGATTACCGATTGATTTTTCTTCTGACGGTAGCTAGAACTAGATGCTTGAGACTAGCACAGGCATCAAGAAGCTATTGTTTTGTCTTAACACTAGCAGCATTTGAAAAATGTCATTTTGTATTCTTCAACTTATTTTTACGTCTTGTCACGTAAGTTATCATTTCGAGTTAATATGATCCTCTAACGCCCGCTCCTTTTATTGCATACAAGTAAACGTAAATATACATAATTTTTTTTAGGAGTGCAGGATAATATTTGAACGTTAAATAATGTAAAAAAAAATTGGAATAATTAAGTAGTTAAAAAAAGAAACATGGATTTACCTGTATGATTAAATTACTCATGAATTCATAAATAATTTTTCTCGTGTTGCAGATTGTAACATTCCTAGTGTCGAAGTTATTTTGAAATATTATTTCCTTTTGTTTCCATGCACCTTCTTGCATAGTGAAATAACGATATTATGAGACGTCTTTTTCATCCATAAACTATTTTATCAGTGGTTTAATCCAGGACATAAATAAGTCGAGTTAAGTTATGCGTAGTAACGTTACCAGAAAAAAATATCTTACTTAACCATACTAAAGCAATTCACATAATGTCACTTTCAAATTCAAATCAAGCCACGCGATTCATACTTTTACAACATGATAAGATCTCGCTAAGTGGAATAACAATGAAACCGAAACCCCAAACCGTTGGCAAAAAAAAAAGAGAACTAACAACATTGAAAGCATTCCTCCATTGAATTGATAATTGACACAATTTTCACAACAATCGGGGCGCAATCCGAACATAAAACCGCACACTCGATCGATCAGACCTGAGCCACTTGAGCACCCCGCCCCTCTTGCCATCCAGTAGCGTCCGCACTTGACTTGCCTACAACCCTCCCATTCCCCGCCCAAAACCCATCAACTGGAGGACGATATTTGTTTCTGCTGTTCATTAATTATCAAATTGCTCAAACGCCCTGCAACGCTGCATAACCGAGTCAGTCATCCAAAAAATCAGCGCAGAACCGCCGCCGCCGCCGCCGCCGCTAGCATTTTTATTAGGATATCGCCCAGCTAGAAGGTACTTCATGCTTCAATTAAGAAGACGGCAAACCACCGACCAGACAAGACTCAGGTTGGGAAATTTGGATTTGTTCAAACAGATTGCAATCGCCCGTGGAACGCGCTCGTGCTTACCGACCCACTGTCAATTTCGGCTTTCTTCGAATCACCCTGTGCCACCCGATCGGACGCGATATTGATTGCTGATTGGTTCACGGTATTGGATTGAAATGAAGGTGATTAGTGGTCGATCCGGTGATTGTCGGACGGAGCGAAGAAATCTAATCAGATTCTGGTCTCCGATTGCTCCGATGAAAAGACAGTTTGAACTTTCCAAATATGTTCGCTCGGTGATTGGTCGACCGTTCCGCAACAATCGGTGATAGTTTGCATTTTTTCGATCAACAACGTAACCACCGGAGAACTCCGAAACACTCAATTAACGGCCTCCGGGCCAGCAAATTGAATCACGAAAACCTAGAAACATGGTTTGTGTACCGATCCGAAAAACCAATTTCCGTGCCAAACAGAAATCAATCATCGGGATTTCGCTGGCCACCGCCCGGTAGGCATCGTGGCCGACGACGACGACGACGACGACGACGCGTGTGTATCATAAAACCGATTCTTACGCGTGCAGCGCCCCGTTAATGAATTGTATGCTTGGATGTTGTGGAGAACTAACTCCAATATCCGCCGTCGCTGCCGCCGCCGGAGTCGAACCGAATTGGGTGTCGGCTAGAAAACTGACAGCGAAATTTGTTATTTGTGCTGCATGTTACTAAAGAGTGGCTTACATCACCTGGGCAGGCCGTGCGAGCGATCTTCGTGTGAAGTATTCACAATCGAAGCCTTTCGGTGGGTTGCCGGTGAGTGAAGGTGCCAATAAATCACCGAAACTAACGGGTGGTGTGATGTGTGGAAGGCTTGAATGAACGCAACCGATGGGAGGTCTATTCCGTCATCATCAGCGGGTCCGTTGGCGTTTGGGAGATTCGGCGTGAGATTAATGGGTGATTTTGTGCGGGTCTTCCTGGGTCGTGAAAAGGATTGAGGTGTCTCAATTGGTGCTAATGTGTTGTGCTACGAAATGGATTCATGGTTCTTTAGAATGGAGGCTGGTTGAGCGGAACCTCAGAATGTCATAAATCACAAATGTAAAACACAGAATAAATGATAGATTTGACGTTCAATTGACAGCCAAAACAAGCGTATCATCAAATCAAGCTGAACAATGCATTAGGTCCTAAGTAACATTGAGAGATTCTCTTCGTCGACTTTCTCTTTGGTTAATAGCTTGGCAAAGTTTCTCAGTATGTCATTCATCGTCTTTTGACATTATCATATCTGCTCCAAATCATTCCGCAGAGATGGCGCTGTAGTCTATCTTTTCTAAATTAAACGCTACAGAGTTCGGTCTTTCTTCAAATAAGGTAAAAAAAAACAAAATACAATATACTAAATTGAATTGTTGTCAAAATTTCAAATACTACCCTACTCTCCAGCTTTTGATTGTATAGCCATTTAAACGTCAACTAGCAGTTGTGTGCCCAAAAAAAATAAAACACCCATAAATCAGGCCGACAGGGTACCCGGGTACCACCAAATTCAAATGGTTGTCACTCTGGCAAATATTGGCCGATTTTTGTTTTGTTTTCACCGTTAGATTGAGAAACTGAGAAAATCATCTGCTTTATGGAAATTGGCAGCAACGTCCGTATGGATTCATCTGGTTCCCATTAATCCAGGTTTCCGAGGTTCGGTACGGAGACACTATTTGGGAATGTCAAGTGAATTTCTGGAAAAGACTGTCAAAACCTTTGGAATAATTCCTTAAAATACATTTCTATTCCATATATCGCAATATGCCAACTTGTCCCCGGACCGGTTATTCTGGAACAGGTTCTCAGAAAGCCTAGAGTGGCGACGAACATATATAGAAGGAAACCCCAGCAAATTGGGTATCAACATTCAGGAAATTTCTTCAGTAGGATATTTGTCCAAAAAACAGGTTTCCGGAACAGGTATTCGTGGGGCCTCGAATGGCCATGAACATATTTAGAAGGAAACCCTAGCAGTTTGGGTATCAAAATTCATGAAATTTCGTCAGTAAGATATTTTTCAACGTTTTGGGGGCATTTGATGATTTGTCTTCGGACCGGCCAACATTTTTATTGGGACTTGACTATTTTTATGTTGTTTTTTGAAATAACGTTTTTTGAAATAACGGACCGCGTAATAAAATATCTTTTCCAAATGAAGCTTTAGAGAGTTGCCGTTCTCAGTAAAGTTGTTGAGAATGTAAAATATAGTCACTTGACAGTATCAGATTAGTTCCAAATTGCGCCGCCATCTAAATAGCCAAATCGCGCTCTAGGAATGTGCTGTCCTTAGCAAAGATGTTAATTGTATTTAATAAAGGCATTTAAAATAATCACGTTAGATCCAGATCGTACCTCAAAGATGGCGCTGCCATATTTGCGGCATAAATTAGAACTAATATGACAGTGTCAAAAGTCGACGAATGACATACTGAGAAATTTTGCCACGGACGGTAACGCTCTAGCACTTCATTTGGAAAAGATAATCTGCATCGCCATCTCTACAGTATACATAATGTGGAACTAATATAACAAAGTCCAACGACGACAAACAACATACATACTGAGAAACTTTGCCAAAGACAGCAAATCTCTAGCGCTTAATTTAGAAAAGATAGACTGCAGCGCCATCTCTGCGGCATGATGTGGAACTAATATTATTATGTCAAAAGACGACGAATGACACACTGAGAAATTTTGTCGAACACAAAAACTCTCTATAACTACTCTGGACTGCTTTGCTCACACATTGAATTAACAACCTCTATCCATTTTTAGCAGATTCCCGGTGGCCATTGTTACTGGAACCATGTTTTTCCACCACCTATACATTTTTATGACCATATCCTTTCAAATATGAATATGAAATATAATATTATTTCCTTGACTTTTTACATCGTTTTTTGAAATAACGCCGTTTGTTTTTACGTCGTTTGTTGAAATAACGCGGTTTTTTTAACGCGGTTTTTTTTACGCGATACCATTACCGTCGTAAAAAAAAACTTCAGTGTACGCAAATGGAAGATACACAGAATAAAAAAATTAATTTTAACAAGCGCGTACAATTTCCCCTCGTTTATTTCCAAGTCAAAGGAGGCGTAAAAAACGCAATTGGTTGTAGTTCTTGGTGCGCCATACAACAATGTTTGCAATCTTTCATACAACAGGCTTGATTCAGGAGTTATCTGGCTTAAATTTACATGAAATAACCCATTATTTTCTGCCAAACCCAGCATTTCCTTTATGTGCATTAGTTAACGCAGAAAATTCAATGTTTCTTTTTATCTGTGTAGTTAAATGCGCTTTCTAAAAACTTAGGGACGTTTACTGCAATACTTATTACGAAATGATGAGTTACATTCGTTTTTTATGGATTTCACGGTTTTGGAACCAGAGAGCCTTCTCGTTTTTAT
Organism: Aedes japonicus; assembly: GCA_034211315.2. Lineage (NCBI taxonomy): Eukaryota > Metazoa > Arthropoda > Insecta > Diptera > Culicidae > Aedes > Aedes japonicus. The sequence goes on along the minus strand of JASCZW010005280.1, from coordinate 83,063 downwards.
ATTTTTTCTTGAAAGTTTAGAAATATCAAACAACTACAAGGTTCAGCCCTATTGGGTTGTTCGGAATGATGACGTAGGACTACGCCACTAAATGTAAGCTGTTAAGATTGGCCAATGCAATATTCATTAAATTATAAAACGAAATAAACTTGAGAAAATCCTTGCCAAACAAACTAATTTAACTTTTCATGGCCCCCCAAAACTCACAAGATTATCCTATGATGTCTGTGGACGTTTCAGAATATTCATTGAACATGTTTGAATAGTTATCGAAGTTTTGTATAGGCTACGGTTACTGCTGTATATCTTCAGTTCTGAACTCAAGTCAGTTTTCATGAACCTAACATCACAAGATAGTCTGATAACGACTGTTGACCTTACAGAATATTCTGAATGTGTTTGAATGCATATCGTCACCCCTAAAAGTTAATGTCATGACTTTAGATCCTAATTTCTGAACTCAAGGGCAGTTTTTGGTGACCTAGAACATCACAAGATATCTCATTATACATGTTTACCATCCAGAAGACTCACCTCAATTGGTCAAATAGATATTGTTACTTTGTTTGGTCCAGAAAATGACAGTTACCGCTGCAGATTTTCAGTTTTGAATTCAAGGATTGTTCGGAGAATAATATCTCATAATGTCTGTTGGTCTTTCAAGATATTCAATGAATGTGGTTCAATATACAGCGTAGCTTTGCATAGCCCAGAAAGCTTTTGTTGCAGTTGTAGGTCCTATGTTTTGATCGCAAGGATGACTCAGAACATGTCGTATGGCTTTATAATGTTTGTTGACTTTTAAGAATATTAATTTAATATGTTTGAATAGTTATTGTTACTTTGGATTACCTGAAATTACCAACTGTAAATCTTAAGTTTTGAACGCCAGGATAGTATGGATAACCTATGGGATCAGAAATGTTTGAATTAATATAGTCACCTTATATAACCCTAAAAACTACTGTTACAACTGTAGATTTTATAATTTGTACTCATGGACAGTTTGGATGACTCAGAATATTCCAAGATTGTCGCATTATGTTTGCTGACCTTCTACACTATATTCAATGAATATTGTGAAATGGATATTGTTCCTTTGCATACTCCAAAAAAACTACTGTTACAACTGTAGATCTTATGTTCTGAACTCAAGGACAGTTTGGATGAGTTGTCAAACAATAACTGCTGACCTTCCAAAGGGTTCATTCAATATGTTTGAATACATATCATAACTGTATATAGCTCTTAAAGCTACTTTTACACCTAAAGATCTGAAGTTCGGAATTCAAGAGCATTTTGGATAACCTAGAACATCGCAGACGGATGCAAAAATATTAAATGTTTATCACCAAAAATTTTACGAATGCATATGCACAACTAAAACAACGCTCTATCCTATTACTAAGGCATTCATTTTTTTCTTCCTAAGCTTCTACTTATTCAGGATGTTCTAGGTCCTCAATGAGACTTAATCTCATTTTTATTATATTGTCCTGAAGAATCGATGAAGAACAAATTTGCCGAAGACAGAGTACACTTTTAAAGTTATTTTCGGGGTCATAAGCGATCCTTTAGGCCTGAAGGGGTTAATATACTTTTTAAGACAAGGCTTAACATTTACGAATTCTTCAATAGTATGTGATCCGAAATCAACATTGTTCTCTACTGAAGTTGATCCGTAGAAATATTTTCGATGGATAGGTGCAAAAATTGTGTATAGAAAACAAAGCCGTAGTCCTTCGTCAAAAGAAACGTGATCATCTTGTATCGGGTGTTTTGCTTCGAATCTGGTTGGTCGTTGGGAGCATCTTTGATAGATATGTTAAATAAAGCTCTTCTTATTTCTTCTAGTGGTTGGGTTCCGGCGGCATGATGATGATGATGATGATGTGATGATATGTACTACCACTCATTGTAAACTTATTCTGACTGCATTGTCTATTTGACTTGATCGAGCTTATCATGCCATTTTTTGAAAGATTGATGGACAACTTCATTTATCCAGTGAGTTGTTAAGAGTCTTTTGTTACTATTGAAAGTTTAATATTTGGTCAACAATGTGTGCCATGAAAAAAGTATATGCCATATGGAGTGGGGAGAAGAGACTGCCGTCTATTTACATACTGTTAGCAATGGGGAGTTAAAAATTGCACCCTCTCCACCCAATTCGTTTCAATCGGGTGTCCTGATGGTTCCTCCTGTATACTGATCAAATGAGTTGATTCGTGAGAGAATAAAAAAATATCAGTGTGTAAAATATATTTTTTATCCACTGGTTTTTACAGAAGGGTAAAACGATGTAGGTAATGGTATTTCATTGGTCCTGGATAAGCGTATGAACAGAGTAGGTCATTCCAACTATCATAGATAAAATTTTAATGAAAAAATATTTTTTTTTTCTGAAAAGCAACAGATTATTCTAAGATACAAATATTCTAAAGTTTGCTTTATATAGTACAAATTTAATTACAGTGATAGAAATTTGAGTGATGAATCTAATCAGATTGATAGAATAAAGGGTGTTTCGATCAAAATTTGGTCGACTTAAACTTGACGCATTTCCTTTCATCGTGCATGAAAATGTTTTGCACACCCCTGATTTTGAAGAGCTGTTGCGTGTAGCATCATGGCTTAATTTTGATTTTGAGATTAGCACTTCAGTTATCAAAATGTCTTCGAAGGAAGAGAAGCAACGTATCAAAATTTTGCACGTTCATGGCAAAAATCTTAACTACTCTAACGCCAAGTTGGTGAAATTGTCGAATATGGCTAAATCAACTGTTATCAACGTATCGAAAGTGTTCGGTGAACGTTTTCGATAGCCAAGAAAGCTGGATCGGGGGAAAATCGAAAACCGGAGGTCACAGAGACGACAAAAAGAGTTGCACGCTGTTTCGAGCGGAACCCCAACCTCTCCGTCAACTAGCGCCACGTAGAGACCAAATTTTGAAGCATACTCTCAACCATCCGAAGGTTCATAACATTTTAAATAATTTGTCTCAAGGTTTGAACTTTCTAGTCGGTCGTGATCATTATTTAAACTCGATCAATAGTTCTCCCTTTTCCATGCCAAAAGGGCCACAAAGTGACCGTAATCAAAACCATACCCCTTTTCAAAAGTTCTTGACCTAACGAACAACTTTACTGAAAGTTCGAACGTACTAGGTGCTAGGGGTCACTATGTTAATTCGTTCAACAATGTTCTCTTTTTCATGTCAAGCCCCTTACTTCCAGCGCCACGTAGTGATTGAATTTTGAACCATACTTTCAAATTTCTGGAAGCCTTTGACATTTTTAAAAACTTTGCTGAAGGTTTAAGGTTTCTAGGTCATTAGGATTTAGAGATATAATATTATAAATTTACCGCGTTTTAGGTGGGTCAATAATTTTTTGGGTCGATTTGATATTCCAATGTGTGTGTTGCAACACTTTTAAAAGGTATGTGGTTTTGACTGGTATGTGGTTTATTAAAGGATGGAACGGTCAAAAATTGGTCAACTGAAATATGACGAAGTGTTTTTAATCGAGCATTAAAAAACTTGAACACCTCTCATTTTGTAGGTGAATGCGGAATACTGACTTTATTTTGTTTTTGCAATTTTCTATTCAGTTGTGAAAATGGCGTCGAAGCAAGATGAGTGCAGCGTATCAAAATTTTGCACGTGCATAAGCAAAATCTAAATTATGTCCACGCAGACTTGGCTAAATCATTTAATTTAGCCAAATCAACCGTCACGAATGTTACAGAAGTGTTCGGAGAACGTCTGACATCTGCCAGCAAGCCAGGATCAGGAGGAAACTGAAACCAGGAAGCCGCAGCGACTTGAAGAATAGTGGCCTTTCCATCAGAGAAGTTGGAAACAAATTCGGAAAGTTCCAGACAGCAGTGCGAAGAGCAAAGAAACGACCCAGACTGTCAACATATAAGGTTACAGTGAGACCAAACCAAGATGATAAGCAAAACACAAGAGCCAAAGAAAGAGCGCGTAAGTTGTACACGAGTCTGTTGACCAAGTTTGATTGCGTTGCAATGGACGGTGAAACATATGTCAAGGCTGATTTCAAGTAGCTCCAAGGTAAAGAATTTTATACGGCTACCGGAAAAGGAAAGGTTCAAGATAAGTTTAAGCTGAAAAAAATATCAAAATTCTCGAAAATATACTTGATTTGGTGGGTGATTTGCACCTGTGGGCTGAAAAGTGAAATTTTCGTGACAATAGTAGTTTTGTGCTGTTTTGGCCAGACCTTGCTTCTGGCCACTACGGAAAAATGGTTCAATACCGCCAATAGTGTGCAAATAGTACCCAAGGCAAAAAACCTTCTAAGCTCGCCGGAACTGCGCTCATTTGAAAAATATTGGGCAATCGTAAAGAGAAACCTCAAGAGAACTCAAAAATCAGTTGGAAGTGAAGAACAGTACAAGGCAAAAGGGCGATCAGCATCAAATAAGGTGGATATAACAGCGGGACAAAACATGATGGAAGGTGTGAAACGTAAAGCCAGACAGTGCACATTCGGAAAATCGGAAGCCTAATCAAATAATTTTCCTGTGTTTTGTAGACGATGAACATCAAAAAGAAATAAAGATTGATCATTTATATAATAAACTTATCAGTCTGCACTTATTCATGTTTGACCAATTTTTGACCGTTTCACCCAGTATGCTTCTTCTTGAAATTTTATAAATGGAAAACATTATAAAATCATGGACAAACAGTTTTGATCTCTCAACCAGTATAGTCTCTCAACCAAAATGAAACCCCCAAGTAAAATAACAAGTTATATCGAGGTCTTAAGGCATTCTACAAGTCTAAATTATAGTGCACTGAACCCTTATTAAACCTAAATTGTTACTTGGGACTTCAAAAAATCTCACACTTAGAATTTTCCTCATATTCGTGCAGCATTGTATACGGCCCTTAGTAACAACGAGTGTCGAACTAACATTCCTTCCCTTCCCTAATTGAGCTACAATGAAGTGGTCTACGCGGTTATTGATCCAATAAATGAGAACTCCTGGAGTTGCACATTGAGAATGATTATTCCCAAGTGACGCTCTGTTGGTTCTCTGTGCAACTTAAGCTGATTTTGAACAATCACGGAGTAGCAAACCATAAATATTCTCAATATGCTCATGCTTTTGCTCTCAGTTGCGTTCTTAACAATTGATTTAACAATCATTTTAATCCTCTATTTTCTTTCATTTATTTCAGGTAAATTGGACACAAATTTTGATTCAAACACGGTTCGTATCAATAACGCTTATGCACGAAAAAAGGCGAGCATCCGGATTGAAAAACCACCGCATTCCAAATTAGGTTATCCCTGATAAATTTCAGCAATCAACCATTTGATTAACTCTCAATAAACGCATCAAATTCCCATTAGAATATTAAATTTATAACCGAATGGGTGGTTACAATTTTATGGGTAATTTGTGTTCAATTAGTAAATTTGGAACAATAATTCACACACGCACATGCCGAGTGGACCCCAAACTAAATAAATAATTTGAGATAACTCCGTCAAAATCGAGGAAAACCTCTTGAAAACATTGCAAGATTAACCTGAAATTTCACCACCCGCTCACTGTTATGAGAATCGACAAACCAACCGAATCAGTTTATCCCGTAGCCATTCGAGCCGGAATTTAATCCACTTAATCACCGTTTACAATTCCCACACAGACAATCGCCGATCGCGTGGCACGCCGCTGCTGAACACAATTCGACACTAATGAACGAATAATCACCACCGCCATCGAAATTCAAATATGTAAAACAAATTTACGTCATGACAAATTGTATTAACCAACCCTCGTTTCCCCCCAGGGGTTACCCAGAATGCCTCGCAGCTCAAATTCCAACCAAACCATCAATAGCACAATTCAAACTATGTTCCCCCTCGGTTGTTGTTGTTGTTGTTGTTGGACTAACTTTTTCGCTCGCGAAGCGCAGTCTGAATGGCTTTCGATCTAATTCTGATCGTTGCTCGTTTTTTGCTTCTCTCGTTTGCATCATTACAATAATTTCATTATTCCTCTCATTACCCCCATCATCATCATCATCGTCGTGGTGGATGTCATCGTGTGGCTTACCGGATTGAGGTCCGCTTAAAGCCATATTCGGAGTAGGGTGCTTTAAATTTTGCAAATGTCGATCCCTCCGCCAATTATGCATCGGTTCTACTTAGTAAAACATGCATAACGATATGCAAAGATGCTTCGAGGGGATCTCGTCTTCGGTAAATGTCAAAACGATTTCGGTCATAAGCGATACTCAGGGCCCCCATCTGCTTCGAAACAATGTGACTAAATGCGCCGAGAAGCTGCTAAGAAGGGTGATGACGAAAGCGCGAGAAAACGGTATTTAGTGAGTCGAACTAATGGCACTTATGGCTTGCTGCTTCTGACGGGGGAGGCTCAAGATCGGAGTCTCCATGTCTCAGAAGTATTATTATTTCACTCGAAGGAGACGGGCCCCGAAATGAGCCATTTCCGACTGTTGAACTGGTAGTTTTCGTCTGTCTTAGCGCGTTAATTGCCTGCCATGCTGCGAAGGCTACTGGAATCGGCTTCGGCGATGAACTATGATTGAAAGGAAAAGTGAAACCAATAGTAGAGCAATGTTGCGGGGTTTGTGATGAGACAAACGTGGCGGCTAGTAAATTTGACATGCCTTGCATAATTGGATGCTTCATTGGAACATTTCAACATTTTTACTATGGCAATTGTAGTGAAGCTGAGGATTAGCCTTTTTATGTTCAAGTTCAAACCACTAAATTGCATGCTAGGTAGTCATCGCGTATTTATGAAACGGTTTAAGTGGTTAAAGCTGAGATTTTAAAAGTTCTCATGATGTTCGGAAAGGGTCATAAGTTGTTGCCCTGAATCGCAAATGGTATGTGCTTGTTTTACTCTTCAAGTTCTACAGATAACTTTTTCTGACAATAGAAGTCATGGACAAAAATGGTTCCAAAGGCAGCACAGTTTAAACATTCCAATCGTGAAACTTGGTCCGTTAGCATTCTAATCGTTGGTTTCAGAATGTTTATAATGAACATTATGCATTATATTCCCATGATTCCGTTAGGTTCATTGATGATACTTCTTCCTCACAGCACCTCGAAAATAAAAATAAACATTATCATGAATGTCAAACGAGAGAAAACACATTCGAAAAGAAAAGCTAAGTTGCAAACTGATCCCTCTTGTTTGTACAGTGTGTCCCACAAAAATGCGAAAGTCCTTCATCAAGGCTCAACAACATTTTTTGTAATGAAAAACCTTTCTATTCATCCTCAACTCCGAGTTAATAACTCGATATTTCCACTCTCTCCAAACGATTGAAAAATCGTAAGCACTCCTTCATACAGGGTTGCCATTAGTTTTTGAATAATATCTTACATGTCATAAATAAAAAATATGGCAAAATCTGGCAAAACACGGAAATGAAATCTGGACTAACAATTGAAAAGGTCAAGATTTTTGTTGATAGGCCCTTTACAGATGCCAAAATGAGTCAATTTACTGTATATGCATACTAGTCAGTGGAATTACTTCAGAGTACTTTCGACGTGTCACAAATGTAAACAAACGCGTTGTTCATGGCATGTTATTAAAAATCATGTATATATGCCCATATTTGTTGAATCGATTGGATTATTGAACGTTTTATCTAACTTTTACAATACGAAAAATTTTCCACTTTGGAATAATGTACGTTGTGTTGTTTTCATTGCAGACCGTTATAAAAAACATTTTTAAATGAACTAGAATTTTCATCCTAGTAATTTAAAGAACAGTGTATCTTACCGATGTGTCATTAGGCTGGAATTTAATAAGGATAAACATTTATTCTCCCAAATAGAAATATAAATAAAACTCAAAACATTTCACATGCATTTGCTCATTTTCACTCCAAATATTGTCTTATACCCATTTGAAAGTACTCGCGGATTTGACTACTGCCAAATGATCGACAATTATCTGATGAATTACCTATATTCGCACAAAATAGTTGCTGAATCATTTTCAGTGACGAGAATTTCAGCCACGACATGTTACTTGAGAATCTAGCTTCAATCACAGGAACTGATAGAGTGCGCAAATGAACAACCACAAAATAAATCTCAAATGCATGCATACGATGGGTAACAGTTCACACTACTCATCAAGGTTCATGAATTTTTATTTTCACCACTGAAAATATATGAGCACATGACAAGCGTGATGAAAATACAAACCTCGCAACACTTAACGCTTTAGTCCGATCGTGTGACGCTTGTTTTCTTTACTCTGTTTTAATTTCAAAGTCTGCAGTGGAGGGCTTCTTTTTGTCTGATAGCAAAGTTCGGCAGCGTGAGGATAAATCTGGCATAATGGTGACCCCTGCCTGCATAAACATAGTTCTTCGACATTGACACCCACGCCTAAGTGATGGAAGCTTTCAAAGCATCGATACTTGAGTGAGAGGATCAACGAAGGGGTTCAAATCTGACTGCTTGAAGGCCATGTTCTACTTAAGCCATGTTTGAGTCAGTTCGGTTGTATGGCATGGTGCTCATCTATTGGGAAACAAAATTCTCGTCTTCGTTGAAATTTGCTTGAATTTTGGACGCAGATTCTTCAAAATGTCCATGTAGGCTTTGGAGTACACATGCTTTTATGAAAACAGTAAGCATCTTCAATTCATTCCACCTAACCGCTCCCAATACCGTGACTCCAGTAGGATGCTTGATGTGTTAATCTGAAATTCTACAGTTTCTGGAACGTCCGCAGTCTTCAGGGGAGAAAAACAAACTTTTCCGTCGATGTAACGGGTGACAACTGAAATGTTGGAATTTCTTTCTCAAGCTGTCAAAAAAATAACAAACATATTTCAAAAAGATCTGATTTATTGAAACTATAGATACATTGTCCATTGTTGAAAAAAAAACTACAAGGTACAGTAACATTGAGTTGTTTAAAATGATGACGTAGGACTACGCTACTAAATATAAGCCATTTTGATTGAACAATCCAGCATTTCCCAAACCATCACCGACGCTGCACTTTGGAACCGAGGGATGTTTATATTGGATTCAGGAATGCTGTCCCTCGTTGGCACCCACAGGCAGTCATTTTGCACATTGTGCGGCTGCTAAAGCACGAACAGTTTCTCGTCCTAAACACGAATTGCTGAACAGTGTGCCGAGAGACGCACATCTGGGCTCCATTCAACCGCTTTTTGCTGGTTTTGCTGGACGCCATGGACCTTACGTATAGCGGTTTCGATGGAAACGCTGAAATCAGCAGCCATTTTCGGGAATACGCGGTTCTTTTTGCGCCGTACACGCTTCCTCGCGACCTTGATAGCCCACGGCGTCCTCTCTGAATGCGGTTGAATGGATATGGTGAGGTCATTGATCGAAATTTCAGTAGCCATCCTTTAACGCATCAATCGAAAAACAATTCTCTTCTGAGAACGCCATGATCGGTTTCAATTGGAACCAGAATCGTTTCAAGCGTTCAAGCCGCTGTGCTTCAATTCGTTCTGTTATAAAATGGTGCTTCCGCCAAGTCTTGGATGATTATTCTAAGCCCTATATGAACAGTCGTAATAAATTTAGAGCACAAAATCTCAAACCGATCTTACCGAAAATATTCTAAGTCCACGTAAACAAGCTCCCTGAACTGTCAGAAATGCATTGATAGCGCCATCGTGCAATCTATCGCTTCACTCACACTCAAAATGTATTTAAAAAAAATACCCAGAAATGAGTTAATAAAAATTGTGCATTTTGTCTTGTGTCATAGATTCCTTTCTTGTTAACCAGTTTTTCAGCTTCATTTACACGATGGATGATTATAGGCCCATTGTAGTCGATTTTTGATAAAAATATTTTTCTCAGCGTTTTTAACTTGGTTTTTGGTGTACTTGGCACAACTACCACCCTCGCCCGTTTTTCAAACGGATCCTTACAAACAACGTAGTTTTTCTTTTGCTACTGCAGGATTCCAAATTTGTTTAACTCTTAAGACATATATTCAAATTATTCATTTTTGTACAAACCTAAATTGTGGAGATTTAAAAAAAAGTCAACGTTCTACTGACTTCGTTTGGCCGAAAACACTTTAAAATGGCCAGTAATGTCATTTATGCATCGCCAATCGCAGCAACCCTGTTGTGTAGATAAATAAAAATTGAAGCTTGATTTGCAGCAACTGAAAAACATGACGAAAACAGTAAAGCAACTTCACTTGATAGTTTTCTCGACATCGACATCTCGACATCGTGAAGCGTTTCAAGTCCGTCGAACAGTGCCGATCCAGCATTTACAACTACCTCTCCCGTCTCGAGAAATTGTCGAAGATCGATTCACTACGTAGGGCCTGGTCAAGCCCTGGACGAAACATTGGTGCCGTGACCAGGATATCGGACACCCCTAAGGAACGATTGGACAACGTGGATGATCCGACTGTCACCAGCACCACTCGCATTGGACCGTAGCGTCCACCTGCCGGACCAGAGCGTCCACCCAACAGGACCACAGCGTCCACCCGTTCGGACCATTGCGACCACCCGCCGGACCGTTGAGTCCACCCGCCGGACCAGAGCGTCCACTTGTTAGGACCAGAGCGTCCACCCATTCGAACCGTTACGTCTACCCGCCGGACCAGAGCGTCCACCTGTTAGGACCGTAGCGTCCATCAGTTTGGACCGTGCGTCCCCCTGCCAGACCGTAGCGTCCACCTGCCGGATCGTCGCATCCACCAGCCAGATCAAACACAGAACAAAATAATTAATTTTAACAAGTGCGTAAAGCTACCGCCGAACGTTATTGGAAAACATCTCGCTTTCGGGCGCCAGGTATGTTAGATCTGCAAACAGCACACAACGTGCTTGCTGTTGTGTGAATAGCGTCAACCACGCGTCCCCCCGGGCGCGTGTATTGTTTTCCACCCATTTGAGAGCAGCAAGCAGGTAAACAGCCTGATGCTATTATTGTAGCTCAAGTGTGCAGCGTGGAATATTACCGTCGGCGCGCCGCATCTAGGACAGGACCTGCCAGCTGTTAGTGCAAAAACAAGACCATTTAGCTGTCAAAAAAGACCGTTTTTTATTGGTCGCTGTGACAACCGCCTCTACCGCCTCCGTTGAGTTACGTTACAAGCAGTTTGTTGTTGGTTTGGCGGTTTTGTTTGGGTTTTTGGATCGCTCCTCCTAAAAATGATACTTTCTGAAAAAATAAAGATCAGAAAAAAGATTAGAAAGATTTAAAAGTAACGCATATTATTTATTTGAATTTTTAATATCATCCTTTTCTTCCCTGTAAGGCAGTTTTGTATTCGTAGTGCCTCAAATTCACAAACCTCTCCATTTAAAATATTGACAATTGTTAAACGTTTACTTTATTGGATATTACAAAGTATTCAAAGAATATCGACGAATTTTGATAATATTTTTAATTACATTATTTTCAATGGGATTACTGTGTAAACATATCTGGCAACACTGGAGCGACCCCCGTATCATACACTCAGCGAAATAAATTTTCGATATTCATAAGATTGCATTATGATTATTTGCTATAAGAAATCAGTATGAATTTCGTAAATTTATCTTATGAAATATAATTATGTTGAAAAAATAAAAATATGGAGCAACCCGGATTCGAACCTAGAACGTTGAGGTTATAGGTCCAGTGACTTGCCCACCAGTATATATTAGCAATTGTAATCAGGAAATCTTAAAGGCGTACAAGAACAACGAGGCGTGAAACAAAATCTTTTCATAAGACAGCCTTATGAAATTCTACAGCATCGTTCATAAGTTGAACCTTATGAAATTCTTTCGATTATTTGGCTGAGTGTAGCAATCATAAATTTATAAGAGGTCATCTCTCTCTGAGCTGGCAGGTCCTGTCCTAGCGCCGCATCTATGTACTATTGTTATGATGCGGTGCGCACGGCACTAACCGTACTTCGTGTCCCCTATAAAAGGGACACATCGCTTTATATAGTTTAGTGGTGTTATAATAGTATAAACGTCTAGTATCAGTACCCACCGAGCAGGCACGCTGCCTCTCGGTGGTAATAAATTATCATCGTCAAAGTAGTCCGTTTGTTTTCGTTTGTCATCGTCGTCTCAGAAGAAAATAATTCACAACGTAGGGCCTGGTCAAGCCCTGGCGCGACAGTGTCACGTCCACCATGTACAGGCGAAGGTAAGGTTGCCTCATAATTGCGTGCTGTAAGCCGTGTGGTTGGTGGAACCGGTCAAAAGGTGAACAAGTTTCCGGGCAAGATGGACATAGTAACGTGGAAGCGTCAGTTAAGGCCAGCCATGTTTGGGCAGCAGCTAATCATCCAGGGCAAGCGATTGAATGTGCTGGTAAAAAATATTCCGGTGCTTCCGGCAAAGCACGACGTCATAGTCAAAATGGATGACAGTAGGTCTCGTCATTACGTCGTTACGCTTGGCGACAACAACTGACAGAGGAGGTAAGCGTTGACGTCCAATATATCATCCACACCAAGAAGATGGAGGTCCTGTTGAGGCTGACGATCAATGAGAATGGAGTGTAAGATCTGTATCCACATTAATCCGGACACCTTCGAATCATTGTAACTTTTAAAATATTGCATACAGGAAAAAAAAATCACTGTGGTATAGCTGAGAGTCTTCCAAGAGTTCCAAATCGCAACGACAAACAGAACTTGGCAGCAAAATCACGGGCTCGACGTTTGTACTGCGAGTATTTGACGAAGTTTTCATGCGTTGTTATGGACGATGAAACTTATGGCCTGGAGGATTTCAAGCAGCTTCCAGGGCTGGCTGAGAGCAACTCTGCTATGGCCAGAAATGCTACAGCTGAGTATTTCAGAACGAAGAAGGCATCGAAATTTCCAAAAAAAAATACCTTGTGTGGCAAGCAATTTTCACGTGTGAGAAAAAGAGTAAATCTTTCGTCACTACAGGCACAATCAACAAGGAGATCTATCAGAAAGAGTGTCTGCAGAAGCGATTGCTACCCTTCATCAAAAGTCACAAAGAAAAACCTTTGTTTTTGCCCGATTTGGCTAAAACTGTGATGGAATGGTACCAAACAAATCAAGTGAACATTGTACCAAAAACCTCAAACCCGCCAAATTGCCCAGAGCTACGACCAATTGAGAGATATTGGCCTCTGATGAAGTGGAAGCTTTCTGAAAAGAAGCAAGAAATCAAAGACATCAAACACTTCCAGCAAATTTGCACAAAAATGGCTGCTACGATTTCTGAAGAGTCTGTACAAACCCTAATGGACGGAGTTAAGCGCAAATTTCGAAAATCGAAACTTTTGGAAATGGAACAAAAACGGCCCTGGAGTAGAAATTTCAGTGGCGATGTGTAACTATCCGACTGAGTTCCAGGCGGAGTCTTTGCTATAATAAAATGCGTTAACGTTTGTCTGAAGAGGAAACACTGATTTGCAAATATTTGTATTTATACAGACAACTAAGCGGCAATCAAAGCGTGAGGTAATTATCAATGCACATCCAAACTTGTCTGGGAATGCATTATTTCGCTGCGAGAGGTGTGCCTCGAGAACTCCGTAAATTCATTCTGGGTTCCGGGACACTGAAGCATTGAATGTAATAAAAAGGCAGATGAGCTTACAAGGTTCAAATGCACAGTTTATTGGCGCAGAACCATTCTGCGGTATATCATACTGTGCCTTAAAAATGGAACTGAAATCTTGTGAAGAACAAACGGTGATGACCAACTGGTTTGTCACCACAAATAGTGTTCAATCGAATAGGTTTACAGTTCCAAATGTCTCAATCAGTAAAAAAAATAACTCTTGGAGCTCAATAAGAGAGTCCTTTGTACCTATACTGGCCTAGTATAGATTGTTCCAGAAAGTATAAGCACACTTTCAAAATAACAAAAAGTCATACATTAATTCTTATGTTATTTAAACGTTAGTGATCGTCAGTCGGTGCGAATCAAAACAAACCCAAAAAAGGAGAGAGTTCCTCTCCCATGTGCGCATCAATAAACAGAGTGCACACAATCGCTAAGAATAAACTATACAAGCCACAGTGGTACATGAGCGTCTTTCCATGCGTCAATTTTTGCCTGTTGAAGTGGCGGACTTGTTCCGTCGCTACAACCTACCCCGCAGTGGGATGTTTGGCAAAGATTGACGTCCATGGTTCGAGTACCATTGGATACATGCCCTTTCGCTCAATTTTCAAAAACATCTGTTAGATTTTCCTACCTGCCGCATCTGACGGAACTATCAACACTTTCTCTTCACATCTTTAATTCTAGCCAAAAACATTAATGTTCACTCTTGGTGCCTCATGGTGATGAGCGAACATCTCCTTCTACATCAAAAAAGTCATGTTTTTTTTAGTTTTAATAATTTAATTTGGCAAATCAAATTTGTATTTGTGTTTTATTTGATATTTGACTCTCGTTTAATCAAAATATTTAATCATAGACTCCTAACTTTTCCTCGAACATGACCCATAAGATTCTGCACAGTGGTACTTCCCACCATTTTGACCACTTTTGTCCAATCTTTTTTGAATTTTTAGGTATCGTCCGCTGGTTTTATGAATTTTCGAAGCTTTGCTTTGGTTAAAGCCCAAAAAGTCTCGATTGGCCGTGCCTCCGGGCAGTTCGGTGGATCATGTCTTTCTGCACGAAACATACATTTTGACTTTTGTACCATTCTGAAGTGTCCTTTGCGTAATGACATGACGCCAAATCAGGCCAAAAACACTACTTGACCGTCGTGCTACCTGGTCATCGGCAATAATCGCTTCTGGAGACATTCCTTAACGTATTTCTGAGTGTTCATCGTCCTCGTTGTGATGTATGGACTAGATGTTTTACCACACTCGCATATTGCCTGCCAAACCATAACCTTCTTACCGAGTTTTTCGGTAAAAATTGTTTTCTCCGTTTCGGGAATGTCTTTGTCTTCGCTTACAGTATAGAATTGTGGTCCAGGAAGCGTTTTGTACACCCAGAATGTTTACACAATAACGAATCATAGAGTTTGCGGGCCCCTGGTTTCACAGACGTGGCCTGTTTTGGGTTCCTTTTGGGTTTTTTCTGCTTCCGGTATGTTTTCAGCCCAAGTCTTTCCTTGGAACGCATGACGTTACTCGACGAGGTCCCTAGTTTATTTCGCAACATCCCGAACGGAAGTCGCTGGTGTTCGCTTGTAGGCATCCCTGATCTTTTTATCGATATCCTGACTAACAGGACCGGGCTTCCGACCACTTTTTTGCGCATCTTCAAACGTACGCTGTTCTCTATATTTTCGAACCGCAGATCGTACCGCTCCGATGCTTACACCCTCTTCCTTGGCCAATTTTCTCAAGAAGAGTCCGCTCACAGTGCACCATTTGTGCACGATAGTTTTTCGTTGTTCCGGAGTAAGACCGCGCATTTTGATAGACTACACAAAACTGAGCACTTTTTTGATGCTATGTCATTCAGAAATGTGCAAACAAAAGGACGCAGCAAAAACATGTTGAAATATTTCCTTATGTTCAAAGTGACCGTTAAAATAAGGTGTGCTTATACTTTCTGAAACAGTCGTTAACCGGAAACTGCTCGAGTGGATATCATTTGAAAAACATTGTTGAGAATGATATCTCTCATTTCTGCAACATGCAACGTGAAATCTCGGAACATCTGCTCTGCAGTTGTATTGCTGTATACAAGCGCAGATTTGAATATCTATACAGTGGCTATATGCAACCTAAAGAAATTTGGACTGCGAATCTTTGAAAGGTGGTGGGTTTATAAACTCGATTTTGCCTGACTGGGAGACGCGTTTTAGGCTGTTCACTTGACAAGTGATGATCAACATATAAAATGCGAATATTAAACAGGGATACACCACAAAAGTTCAATAAAAAATAGACGCAGTGGTAGAACCCCAACAAAAAAAAAACATCAACCTAGAGTTGTCATTTGAAAACAGATTCAATGCACCCAAAAACCTTAATATGAAATTTTAAAAATATTGAAAATATCTGGAAAAGTCTGCAAATTTACAGACAAGTCTGTAAATATGGCATCCCTACTAAAAAGTACTGGACATCAAAATTCAATGTTTACGTTAGATGAGCTGTCAAAAGGCACCTCTTCAAAAGTGTTGCCAGGCAACCATAATTGTTTGTCGACCTCTTGCTTTTGGTATTGAACCTAATAAAAATAATAAATTCAAGACTGGTTTTAAACTGAATTAATGGGGTTTCTTACATCTCTTTAACGCAGTGAACGTTGTTCATACAACAGGACGGAGTTGAGAAAATAGAAACAAAAAATAAGTCCTTATCAGACGGGCTACGGATTTCCTGTTAAATCATTGTTTATTTTTCAAACATGTAAACAGTTGGTTAATACCGTGTGACTATTTTATGTACACCATATTTGTTATATAGGCTGAATGAAGGAGCTAGGCTAATATTACGTCCTGTTACCTTATTTTCAATTCCTCAACATTGGTCGTGGAGCAAAAACAGGAACCCCGCTGAACCTCAATCGTAACAAATCATGCCAAGACGAAGATCGATAAGGTTCTAGTCATGAGCCATCCAATCAATCACGTCAGAAGAATCACACAGTAGATCACACCTTTCGCTTAGGTTGAGGTCAAATCTGCCAGTTGTTTGCTAAATCCAGCCACCTCAAGTTCAGCCAGCTGTCAGATATGTGATCGCAAGATCAACCCATCTGCGGAGTGAGGTGCTCAATCGATGTCAAAACATGTTCCGTTCGCATATTGGACCATCCCCCTTTTTTCCCAATAGCCTAATTGAAGTGGCACAGGCCCAAGCCATGTGCGTCACGACGAAAAGCGAAGCAGACAGTAATGACGAGGGGTTACCCAAATCACGAGATGCTGTGCCTTGAGCTTGAGACTCGCAGGATCCAATGGAGAAACGGAGCAACTTGGACCGAAAGACGGCGGACAGAGATCGTGTAAAATATTTCATTTAAGGTTTTTTTTTGTCGTCGTTGGCCGTCTCATGGCGCTTCTTATGTAGAGCATGAGCTTGAGCTTGTGGACTCACTTCGCGGGGGTGCTCTACTTAAGGGTACCAATTACCGTGGAGTTTGATCGTAAATTAAATTAATTTGCTTCGAATTAAAGTGCGGTTCTAGGAGAGGAGATCTGCTGAGGCGTTTAGTGGGGAGGGGATTTTTTTTTCCAGTGACAGACATGCTATTTCATAAGCAAATGTTGCGTAACTGAAAAGAACATGAATAATGCGGTGGCAAATGGCATTAAGCGGTGATGGAGAGGAATTGGAAGTTTTTGTTCTAAGTCCTCTATCGAAGTACAGTGCCGGTGAGATACGGAATTGTGAAGTTTCAAATGAGTCACGAGGTGACAGTGATTAATGAACAGGGATGCCATATTCACAGACATGTCTGTAAATTTTCAGACTTTTTTAACAATGCAGACATTTAGCAGACATTTTATTTGTGTTGCGGACTTTTACAGACATTTGAATTATTTTGTGAATTAAAAAAAGCCACTGTTTGCGTGACATAATTAATGGACGTTCCCTTAATACAACCCGCATAGGGAGAAACAGTTTGCTGTATAGTCAAAACTATATTTCGAATGGAAAATATACATATAACCAAAATTTTATGTTATTGTTTTCAAACAGTTTAAAGGGTGATACGGTCAAAATTTGGTCAAGGGAAAACGCGTGTAAATCGGTGAAATCGTTTATTTAAAAAATCAAATTAAATTAATTTTTCAATTAAAATTAGTATAAAATTCAGGAAAAATATTCAGTTAGGCTTCCGCTTTTCCAAATCCGAATTGCCGGGCCTTACGCTTGACCCCTGCCATCAGATTTTGTACAGCCACCTTGTCCACCTTCTTCGCCGCAGAAAGCCAGTTTGCCTTGAACTGCTGCTCGTCCTTAGCAGTTTTTTTGGTCTTCTTTAGGTTCCGCTTGACAATAGCCCAGTATTTCTCAATTGGGCGGAGCTCTGGCGTGTTGGGAGGTTCTTGTCCTTGGGAACCACCTGCACGTTGTTGGCGGCGTACCACTCCATGGCCTTTTACCGTAATGGCAAGATGCCAAATCCGGCCAAAACAGTACGGAACAACCAGTGTTTCTTCAGGAAAGGCAGCAGACGTTTATTCAAACACTCTTTCACGTAAATTTCTTGGCTGACAGTCCCGGAAGCTATGAAAATGCTGCTTTTCAAGCCACAGGTACAGATGGCTTGCCAAACCAGATATTTCTTTGCGAACTTTGACAGTTTCGTGTGCTTGAAAATATCTGCTACCTTTCCCTTCCTTTGCCGTATAAACCTCTGTCCCGGAAGCTGCTTGTAGTCGGCTTTGACGTAGGTTTCGTCGTCCATTACCACGCAGTCAAACTTCGTCAGCATCGTCGTACAGCCTCCGGGATCGCGCTTTGGCCGTCGTATTTTGTTTATCATCGCGATTGGAGTCACTACCTTCTTGTAAGTCGATAGTCCGGCTCGTTTTTTGGCTCGATGCACGGTTGTAGACGATACACCCAGCTTATTTGCGGCATCTCGGAGAGATAGGTTAGGTTTCGCTTGAAACTACCGGCAACTCTCTTTGTCGTCTCAGCGGCTTCCGGTTTTGATTTCCCGATCCAGACTTCCTGGCTGTCGACAAACGTTCCTCAAACACTTTAATTACATTTGTAACGGTTGATTTGGCAACTTTAGCGATTTTGCCTAACTTTGCGTGCGAGTAGTTCTGATTTTGCGATGCGCGAGCAAAATTTTGATACGCTGGCTCTTCTTGCTTGGACGGCATTTTGACAACTGAAGAGTGAATTCCAAAATCAAAATAGGAGCAACATTCTACACACACAACACCTTCAAAATGAGGGGTGTTCAGGTTTTTTAAATGCAAATTGAAAGAAATACGTCAAGTTGATATTGACCAAATTTTGACCGTATCGCCCTTAATCTTTAAGCCACCATATAACCCCGGTATGAACAAATATTATTAAGGTTTTTTTATTGTCTTCGTAAATTTCCTGTCTTCGGGATTATGATTCCAAAATTTTGGCAAAGAGTACAGCTTGTTACTATGTTTAGAAATTCTTTTTATGAAATTTTAATCATACATTCAACGTTTTGTTATTTTACCTTTACCATCTGACATATTTTTTTAAACATATAGGAGGATTGAGACTTTATTTTCTGTTTGAGATCTTAACATTTGTTTCTAGTTCGGTCGATTGCATCTCGAGGACAGAACAAGAAAGGAAAAGTTATAAGCTGTTGAAATAAATCTTTCAAACTCTGATTTGTCAAAGTACTATTAGTCATGTCATTTAAGTAATTATTCTTTATGGTTGATCCAAAAATATATAGATAACTAATTCAGAATGAAATATCCCAAAATTTTAAAATGAAGACTTCCATAGCTTCTGGGAAGATGAATATCAGAAGTTCAATGAAGAGACTTATTTGAAGTTTGGAACTTTTCAGTGGTTTTGGAGTTCTTCCAAAAATTCAAGATTATCCCTGCAGAAGTTCAGAAAAAACTTCCCAAATTTCAGACGGCAACTAACCAGGAAGGGCCACTGGCTAGAATTTTTTTTAATCAAAAAAAGCAATGTCCAGACGATGCGTCACAGAAAATGAGGAGAGAACTTTCTGAGGTTCAGAAATAACTTCCCAGTAGTCTCCGGAAGAAAATTCTCAAAAGGTTAGTTGGAATTTCCCAGAAGTGCTAGGCAGCTTTTCCGAAGCTCAGAGAGAACATTTCAAAATTTCAGAATAAGGATTTCTCAAAGTTCTTTAGAAAGAACAGAATGCAACTTTTAGGAGCATTGGAAGTACTTCTTCTAATTTGATGCGATTTTTCAATAGTTCCGGAACAACCTTCTCAAAGTTCTGGAGAAAACTTACCAAAAGTTCAGAAGAGGACTTCTCAGAAGTCCAGGAAAAACTTCAAGAACAAATTTAAGGGAATTTTGTTAATAATTTTGGAGACGGCTTTCCTACAAGCTTGCAATAAAAATTCTACTCGCCGTTCAGGATGAGACCAATCAGAAGTTTGGAAAGAATAAGCTCAGGAAAGAACCTGCCCCGAATTTCAGGAAGAAATTACCAGAGAGGGCACTACCTGTAGGATCAAGAAGGACATTTCCAAAAAATTTGCTCCTCAAAAGTTCACAAGAAGACTTATCAGAAAATCTGAAGAGACCAAAAGTTCAAATGGAACTACCATGTGCTAGGAAGCTTCCTTAAAGTTCCGGATCGAATATTCCAGTATTCCAGGATGAGAAGTTCAGAAAATCCCGGAAGCTTAGATAGATACTTTTGAGAAAATCAGGAAGAAACTAATTCTCGTAGTTCAAGCAGGAATTTCTCAGAAATTCAGGAACAAACTTCCCCGAAGTTCAGGATAATACTCCCCTGAAATTCAGAAGACATCACAGTTCAGGGAGAAACTTCTAACAATTTTTAGAAGGTTTTCCCAAAAAAATCTGGACGGTACTTTCCTAAAGTTTTGCAGAAATTTTCTTCGTAGTCCAGGATGGGACTTATCAGAAGTTTAGAAAGAAACTATGCTCGTGAAAAATAACTTTTTTTGGAAGGTAAGGTTGGTTTCTTAAATGTGAATTTCGAAGAAAATAAGGAGTGACTTCTAAGAAGTTCATCAGGAAATTTGCTTGAAGATCAGGAGGAAACTTTCTGAAATTTTAGCAAAGAGCCTTGCAGAAAATCAGGAGAGAGCTTCCCTGAAATTCAAGAGATAATCACCGAAGAACCGAAGAACAGTGTATATTCCATGAACTTCTCAACAAGCAACAGGTATGAATACTGCTTGTTCAAACGAAATTGGAGAAGTTATTCAGCTTTCTAGCAAAAAAAGCTGAACAACCTCCAAATTTGTTTGAACAAACAGTTATTCAGCATTGATGTTTGTAGGGTCATCACGCATGACATCATATTAAAATATCACACCATCTGCCAAACCGTTCGCATCATACTTTGCGGACACACACTCATGCAGGAATTACAATTCCTGAATATTTTTGGGGCCGGAGAATAAACTTACGATGGTTTGAGACCCCTCCCTCCTCTGAAAAGGGGGGCTCCCATACAAATGAAATACAAATTTCTACACAACTCGAGAACTAATCAAGCAAAAGAAACCAAATTTAGCATGTGTGAGTTTTTGAAGGCAAAAACGGTTTTAATGGTAGCTTGAGAACCCTTCCCGTCATACAAGAGGGGGTTCCCATACGAATAAAACACAATATTCTGCATAACTCGGGAACTAATCAAGCAAACGGAACGAAATTTAGCATGTGGTGGTTTTTTAAAACAAAAAATGTTTCTATGTTGGTTTGAGACCCCTTCCCATCCTAAAAAGGGGGGGGGGGAGGGTTCCGATACAAATGAAATACACTATTCTGCATGACTCGAGAACTAATCAAGCAAATGGAACCAAATTTTGTATGTGGTGGTTTTTGAAGACAAAAAATTTTTCTATGTTGATTTGAGACCCCTCCTCTTTCTGAAAGGGGGGGAACCTTTTCAAATGAAACGCAAATCCTTGCATAACTCGAGAACTAATAAGAGAAATGGAACCAAATTTCGCATGTGGAAGTTTTTGAAGAAGGGACATGTTTCTATGGTGATTTGAGATTCTTCCGTCATATGAGGAGGAAGGGGGGAGGGAGTGCTCTCAAACAAATGGAACTCAAATTTCTGCATAACTCGAGAAATAATCAAGCAAATGGAACCAAATTTGGAATGGACGAGTTTTTTAAGGCATGAAATGTTATTATGGTGGCTCAAAGCCCCTCCTCCCTCTAAAAAAGGGGGCTCTCATACAAATGAAACAAATTTCAACCAAACATGAGAACTATACCTACTGCTTTGCAAATTTGTATTCAGTGGTTTTTGGGTCCGGAAAAGCATCTTATGATAGTTCGAGAGCCCTCCCGCTTCTAGAAAGGGTGGGATCCCATGCAAATGAAAAACAAATTCCTGCATAACTCAAGAACTAATCAAGCAAATGGAACCAAAATTGGTATGGGTGAGTTTTTGAAGGCAAGAAATGTTTTTGTGGTAATTTGAGACCCCTCCTCACTCTGAAAAGGGGGGCTACCATACATACGAAACACAAATTCAAATTAAACATGAGAAATATCCCTACCGCTATGCAAAATTGAATGCAGGGGTTTTTGGGTCCGGGAAAGGATCTTATTATAGTTCGACACCCCTCCCGCCTTTAGAAAGGGGGGCTCCCATGCAAATGAAAAACTATTTTCTGCATAACTCAAGAACTAATCAAACAAATGGAACCAAATATTCCATGTTGAGGTTTTGTAGGCAAGAAATGTTTCTACGGTGGTTTGAGACCCCAAGCAAAAGAAACCAAATTTAGCATGTGTGAGGTTTTAAAGGCAAGAAAGGTTTCTATGATGGTTTCAGATTCCTCTTCGCCCTCAAAGGGGGGGCTCCTATACAAATGAAATACAATATTCTGTATAACTCGAGAACTAATCAAGCAAATTGAACCAAATCTGGCATGTGGAGGTTTTTGTTGATGAATACTGTTTCAATGCTGATTTGAGACCCCTCCCTTTTATGAAGGGGGGGGGATCCTATACAAATGAAACACAAATTTATGCATAACTCGAGAACTAATCAAGAAAATGGAACCAAATTTGGCATATGGAGTTTTTGAAGGAGAGAAATGTTTTAATGGTCATTGAGACCCTTCCGCCTTCTGAAGGGGGGGGTGATGGTAGCTCTCATACAAATGGAACACAAATTTCTGCATAACTCGAGAACTAATAAAGCAAATGGAATCAAATTTGGCATGTGGATTTTTTTGAAGGTCAGACATATTTCTATGGTGGTTTGAGACCCTTTTGCCCTCTGAAAGGGGAGGGGGGCTCTCATACAAATGAAACGCAAATTTCTGCATAACTCGAGAACTATTCAAGTAAATGAAACCACATTTGGCATGTGGGGGTTATTGGAAACAGGATTTTTATTTATATGAAAATGGATTTCTGTCTTACTGTCTGTCTGACCGATCGGAGTGAAAATATGTATGCAGGTATTTTTGGGGCTGGGGAAGGTTCTTATGATTGGCTAAGACCGCTTCTCCCTTCCGGCTCGCATACAAATGAAACACAAATTTCTGCATAGCTTGAGAACTCAAGCAAATGGAATCAAAAATGGTATGCGGGGTTTTTTGAATGCAAGAAATGTTTCTATGGTGAATTCAAACACAAATTTCAACCAATTCTGAGAATTATCCAGGTAACTAAGCCACAAACTGTGTATTGTTTGGGTAAGAAGAATGTTCTGATAGAAGTTTGAACTCCTTATTACTCAAAAAAAACTCATTAAAAAAAAAGCGTCAGTTTTATGTAATGATTATTCATTTAGTTGCAGGCGTAGCAACGCTCGCACCGGGATCAGCTAGTATAAAAATAAAATTTTTGAACCCAACTTTATAATTTATTTAACGAAAAATTGACTCTGTTATTCATTAAAAACAGACTTTTATAGACATTCCTAGACATTTTAAATTTTTATCACAGACATTTGAAAAAAAAAAATCTGGCATCCCTGTTAATGAAGCACAGCTTGGTTCATTTAGAACCTTTTCACGTAGGAGGATTTTAGTCATTGGATGGATTACTTGGATGAAGATTTTGTGGTTTTCCTAAAGCTATATCGTGATTCACTGACGGTTGAAGCGGATCTTGTGATCTAATAGTGTCACCTGAAATCATTCCCCAAACTTCCTACCTTATTTAGTTCTTTGACATTACAACCAAAGTTCAACCGTCGATAATTGCTATACCCGCAACTCCCAGTCCTTTTGTGTCATTATTATATCTAATTCACACCTCCATATCCACTCCAAACGTACTCAACATCCTTTCCAACGATTATAAAATTCCTCGGCAACGGTTAAAACCTTCGGGGGGAGACGCCTCGACCTTGACCAACGATCGACAGGCGCCGTTCTAATAAGGAACAGAAATTGCTCTTCCATGAACCGATTTCCCCACCTTGCAGCCCAAATCCGAATCGGACCTTGAATTTCAAAACACCCGGCCAGTCCTTCCTCCTCTGCTTGGCGTCGATAATCGCCATCGTCAATCGCTCGACAATCATTCCAATTTTCGCCATGTGTTCGCTCAAGGTTAATCCAAATCACACTGAGTCACAGCGCCATAAAATGGTACTTCACGCTTGGACAACCCCTCCTTTCGCTTTCCAGCCATATCTCAACAACGGTTGTTTGTGTCGCTCTCTCGCTGGGCGGAATATGTATGGCACTTAAGAGACAATACCGAAGTAGTGCTCCTTGCCTGTGAGAGCTCGTTGGGTGCGAACACAATTGCAATTATTTCCAATACAATAATTCTCCCCCGGCAACCATGGATTGACCGCAGCATGGCATATCACATTAGCGTACGTTTACCGGTAATAATTGTATCAAGTTCCACACGCGGAACAACCCCTCGAACAATGCGAGGGCGCTGCCGAATCGATTAGACAGTCAAGCGACCCCACAATGGCGGTGTTTATGGATACATTACCATTACAGGGGGCGCTGCATCGCTGGTCGTCGGATCGTCTGGGGGTGGAACTGGGACACCAGCAATCGTTGCTTCAAATTAAAATAATGACGTCCTCTAACGAAGCGGAGCAGCCAGCTGATCCGATAGCGGAAAGATAGATGAAGAACGAAGGTCGAACCAAAAGCGGATTCCGCTGCTTTCAGGCAGAAGATCGATTCGTAGGGATTAACTGCAGTCCTACTCGCCGGAATCGAGGCTTTCGGTAATGAGTTGAGAAAATGCTCGAGGAAATGGCACTCAGATCAATCACTTCGCTCGTTCGCTCGCCGGGGCCGGGACGAGTTCCTTCGGCAGCAGTTTTCGTCAATTGCGACTTCCTCAGTCGATAAGCGGATCAAATCGAACTCAATTCCGTGCAAGCTGCCGGAAATGAGGGCAGCTTGCACGGAATGATTATTGGAGATGGTTCATTTCTCTTCGATTTGCCGATCGGAGAAAGGTGGCGGGGAAGATTTGTGGGATGCTATTCGAATGAAAAATGTGTGTTATTTATTAGAGATTTTTCCAGGCCAGCAACGGCAGCGAATGTTTCGATTATCTGATTTGATAGCTAGAATGGGGGTTTGAATTACTGACTCGCTTTTGAGCACCTCCAGCCAGAATAGCAAACCGGTTGGACCCTACTCTCTCTGATCTGAATGAAATTTTGTCCATATGTTGGTTTCTACAGAAAATTACGATTTTCATAAAAAAAATCCAAAATTATCCTGGACTAATTT
Organism: Aedes japonicus; assembly: GCA_034211315.2. NCBI lineage: Eukaryota > Metazoa > Arthropoda > Insecta > Diptera > Culicidae > Aedes > Aedes japonicus. The sequence goes on along the minus strand of JASCZW010005280.1, from coordinate 57,704 downwards.
TCTAAAAGGGCGTGTTTAAGATGAGGTTTTTGTTTTTTCAATTTTTTTTTTTGCAAACGGCTCATCTGATTAAAATATTGTCTTGGAAAAAGTTGTTGGTAATGAAGTGTTCTTAAAATAAAAAAACACATTAAAACTAAAAAAAATCGTTAATTTATGCCGAAAAAACATAAAACATTGATTTTTCCTTCGATCACCTTAAATTTTAATTTTTTGGAAAGCTGAAGTTATGTCCTTGAAGTTGGTGAAAAGTTTCAGATGGTCACTTTTTTAACTTTTTAATTTTTTGAAATGTTGAAAATGTTATTTTTTTTTAATTTACTCAATTTCGTTTTAATGTATTATTTTTTATTCAAAAGCATTTATAATTTTTTTTCAGACACGAGTATTTATTAAAAATTTACCTGACTGCTGTCTTCTCAACGAAAGGCTTTGAAAAAATTCCTATAAAAGGTATGTGTCCCTTGACTCAGCCTTATACGTAACGGGCGTTTAATTTTTGCATTATAACACATACATTACCTGAGCTGTAAACGATAATTAAATTGCTATACACTTGCTTAGATAAGTTTAATAAGACATTTGGTAGTATGTTACACGAAAAGTTACACAACTCATCTTATAACGTCAAAAACTTTCGATGGATATGGATGTAATTTCGGTCTATAAGCACTAAATTGGGCCTTTTCGTGTATGCAACTTTGTCCCATAGATTTATCATTAAATGTAATCTTCGTTCGGTTTCTTCTATCCGATATTCTGATTTAAGGCTTTGTCAGCTGTATTTGCTTTACAAAACACAACATTTTACAAAACAATCTTAAATAAAACTGTTTTGAAGCACTTAAGAGAATTTCATACACGATTTTCATTCGTCCATTTGATAATGAAAACATAACTATTTTCTCTATGCAGATTTTGTTCTTTTGATTTGTGTTTAGATGAGTCATTTGAAAAATTAACAATCGCAACATCAAAAACCTTCCATTTAAATTTTGCCAATAACAACATTTTTAATACGTTATATTTACAACAGGCCATAGTATACAGTAAAATATGTCCCTTTCATTTTCACATAAATCATTGTTATTTTAAGTATGCAAACGATTAGTTTATAACGGGTGGCTGTTACCTGTAAATCTAGGCTTAATTACTCGGTTATCGGTTGAATTTAGTAAAATTTAGATCCTAACAGCTCGTGGAGATAATTTATTCAGCTTAACCAGTGAAATCATGGTGTCCAAAAAGTTAAGGAAATCGAAAATTACGTGAATTTAAACAAGTATAAATTGTCTAGTAATGACTCAATTTCGTCGCAATAAATTGATTATTCTGATAGAACCATAATTTTGATAATGATCGCTGAATTAATGATATATTTGGTACATAGACCGAATGAAGGTGAAGTATCACTTCCGTTGCGTCTAAACAGAAACCGGCAAGGCTGACAGCCTCCATGTCTGAGAAAAATGTGTTTCTTACTCAATAATCTATCATGTAACAAACTTTTTTTTTGGACATTGGCTTAATAAATTGTTACAGTAAAATTCGCAATTACTTCAGAACAGCTGATTTTAGGAAAAAGTGTTTATGTGCTATTTTATCACAAATGAATAAGTAGAGTCTACTTATTGTTATGATTTTTATGCTGACGTAAGAACTCCACGACACTAACAAAACGCGACGCGAGACAAGACACAACACTTATCGTTCTTACAATTTAAAAAAAATTTACCTTTTGGTCGACCGGTTTCGGGCACGATGCTGCCCATCTACGGGATTATGTCCAGTCAGACATAGTCCCGTAGATGGGCAGCATCGTTCCCAGGAAGCTGGGAATGGTACATTCTACGGTGTCTCGTGTTTTCAATTGGTACCACGACCATTTGACCATCGATAGTAAAGAAGACAGTAGTAAAAATTAATCTCCGTATAGTGTTAAGGATCACAAGCAGGTAGTTCAAGCTTTCAAGAGGAATCCCAGCAGTTCAGTTCGAGATGTGGGGAAGAAACTGAATCTAACCAAAACTTTCGTGAAAGATGTGAAAAAACCGCGAAGGACTACACACGTACAAAGTCCAAAAGGCACCTAATCATGATGAACGGCAGAATGCGGTTGGTAAAACACGTGCACGGAAGCTCTACACTAGGCCATCCCTTATTTTGAAAAAAAATTCCAAGTCAAGAATTCCAACTCTTGAAATGTTCGTCTTGACTAGAAAACAAACATACTTAAATTTGAAGACCATACGTTGACGTTAAGTGCTCCCCCAACGGACCTAAAGAAATGCTAGTACTGGTGACTACCCACGCGGTGGCAAGCACGCTACTGTAGTGTATGGTCATGCAGGTCGACCAAGATCAGTGTCGTCAGGTTGATAACATTTTATGTTTGGTTTTTTTATTATCAATGTTGTTTGGGACACTATATCATCATACCTAAAAACTGGTGTACTGATGATATAGTGTACAAAACAACATTGATAATAAAAAATAAATATGTGTTGACGAAACCACATTGCCTCGTTATGGATGATGAGACGTATGTAAAAGCACACTTCTTTATAAATTCGATGTCCCTGAGGACGTTAGAAAACAGAGATGTCAAAGTTTGCCAAAAAAATATATGATTTGGCATGCAATTTGCTCGTGTGGAAAGCGGAGCACCCCATTCGTGACAACTGGAACGGTTAATGGGCAGGTGTACCTAGAGGAATGCCTCCAAAAGCGTCCACTTCCTCTTCTGAGCTCACACAATGGTCCTACGATTTTCTGGCCGGATTTAGCCTCGTGCCATTACTGAAAAGAGGTTTTGGAGTGCGACAAGGCTAAGGAAGTAAATTTCGTGCCCTAGCATCTCAACTCCTCGAACGCAACGGAACTGCGACCAATTAAAGAGTACTGGGTCATCATGAATCAGGCACTTTGGAAGCATCATAAGGAAGTGAAATCGGAGGCAGATATGATGAAAATATGGATTGCCACGCAAAAAAAAGTTGGTCCAAATGTTGTACAGTGTGGTCCACTCTAAAGACGGTTGTGTTAATAAAACCATTATAAGACCTTACAGATTTTGAAAATGTTCTAGTGAATGATGACATGACCACTTGAGAACCTTCATAAAACCAATTGGCTGCCATGCAAACCAGCATACGGCCAAATGGCCACAGCTGTCAAACTTCACTGCGATATCATGGTTGGTTTTTTTTGTTCAGATTTGTTCAATTCTCTACTCTCGTGGTTCATTCAGCAGTAAATACCCAAGTCACACCAGAAACATCTTCTCTGACAACTTTGACAAGAATTTACAAACTTTGTTGTAAAGAAGTCGTGAGGATAAAATACCAAACATGTCTGGTCTTGAACACATTTTTGTTCAATTTTTGTTCGATCAACTTAAATTTTATTTCTTGAAAATACACATGTTGACTGTCATTTTTCCACTACCAACCTTCTTGACTCACTTTTGATTTGAGCCAAACGTTTTCAATTTTGGGTTGTTTGGAAATAACGTGTATGCTTGTTTTTTTTTGAATATGTTAATAGGTTTCACTCATTTTTAACATCCTAATGCAGCAGTAAAATTATTCAAAATAGTTTGTGGATCCAATACAGTAACGGTTTTAAAATATGTACATACCATTGATATACTTACATAAAGAAAAACACTACTTAAATCAAAGATTGTGGTGCCAAACACTGATTGAAATAGAAGCCAAATTGGGCATAAGGGCTTGTTCAAATACTACGTAAAGCAACAGTTTGAGAGGTTGTTTAATATTGGTTATAAATTGTTACACTTAATTTGTGGGGGATTCTTTTAAGATGAAGTTGCGCGAATGGCTTAAAAGGGCTTTTTCAACTGACCATAAATCCAGTCCTAAAACTGCCTTTAAAAACAGCATTTTACGAGTACATGAAGTCGAAATAAAACCTTTGATAGGCGTAAACGGCAGTTGAGAACACAAGATTTTGAGATAATTGTATACAAGCTATGAAGGTTCTCATAAACTCGACTAAAGTATGAAACATAATGGCGCCTCCTGGTACCATGAAACAACCAAATTGATTTCTTGTGGCTTTCGTTAAACTTCAATAAAACTCAATAAAACTAGGTGGTTTTCGCAATGTTACTTGAGAATGTTGTTAGAAAATTTTGGCCCTCAATACAATGAAAACTATTTAAGTGAAGAGCATGAAGGATTATTTCATTCTCAAATAAGAGAGAACGATTTGATTGCATTAATCTCCATTATCGATGGTTTTATGACGGCCATAAGTAAAGAAGGTCCCAATAAATACTTGAAACTGTCAATTGAACATGAAATGCGAAATTAGAAGAAAAATTAGTATTTTCCATTTAATTCCAACTACCTTTGCTTATCTTGACAGATACGCGTATTTCGGCTACAATGTGCAGACTTTTGTGAACATTGTAAGATAAGCAAAGGTAGTTGGAATGAAATGGAAAATACTAACTTTTCTTCTAATTTCTAGTTACAGGTATTCCACTAAACAGCTCAAACCCTCTAGGATTCATGAAATGCGTTTAATTAATGCTTAGAAGTGATCGAAACCCCACTATCACCAAGATGATCCACGAATCTGAATGTGGTTCATATGTTGCCGTCATAAAACAAGTCGGTTTTTTTAATATAAACAGCTTAAGTACTTTATTTTAGGCGGAAATAAGGCAGAAAAATCTTAAAATAACCATGCACCAACCACCAGGTGCTCGAAACAAAAAAAAAATCATTAAGTTTCAGACGAAATAGACCTAGCTGTCACAAGATTAGGGGCTATCCAAATAACACGTAATAACTGGATACCGATTTCTGACACCCCTCCCTGTGCGTTGACAATAATACATATAATTTTTCAATAGAATGCATGGATCGTGGTCACTTGCCAACCCTCTCTCCTCCCCCGCGCGGTCCACGTAGTATATGGATGGCCCTCAGCTTTTTCCAGTGGAATTTAAAGATATTTTCCCTATTTTCGATGGCCAGTTGGTTCATATGTGAAAGTCATTTAGGTTTTATAAAGTAGTTTTATTTTAATTTGTTTTGTGAAATTTAGTGCAGAGTGTAGCGAAAATAGTTTTGAATAGAATACTCTAAAAATAAACTTAACAACGATTTTAACGAACAAGAATCCTTACTGTTGAGACTAAGTTGCATCTCCGACTAGACCCATTATTGTGCTTTTAGATCAACATAACATCCCTACTTGTCGAAACTTTTCGACTTTATCAAATTAATTGAATAACTTTCCATGGTTTAGAACAGCTGGATTATAGTTAAACTCCTGTGGTACGAAAGCTTCAAAAGTATATGCAAATTTTAACAACTGCCCGCAAAGTGCAAATCAATCGTTGGAGTCAAACCGTTGATCGTCAACTGCGGGCGAAAGTAATTTGGTAAATCATGGCTTATCTCAATATCTCGGATAATGATTTGCCGAAAATACAGAATGCCAACCCTCGCACTGTGCGGTGAGTCCGTCACCGATAATGCTACTGACCGAATAAACCACCCAACCGAACCCTCAAATCACGATCAAGTTCTGACGATACTCGATGGATGTCCCTTGATCGATGATGAAACATATGCTTAAGCAGTTTTCAAACAAATCCCGGGAATCAAGTTCTACAAGGCTCCGGCACGCTGCCAGTTTCCAGGCAGATTCAAGTTTATTTTAGCGAAATAAAATAATGGTTTGACAAGGTATCTGTTCCTGCAGCAAGAAAACTATAGTTTCTGTAGTTATTTTATAGTACATAAGGAACTGATTCAACAATCGGATTTTACACTTCGTTAAGTCCCATGATGACCCAGTTACGTTTTGGCTAGCGGCCATTCCAGAGCTATAATGGCACAACCCTTTTTAGGTCCAGTTGATCTCAGAAGAGCTGAACCCACCAAATTGTCCTCAGTTCATTCCAATACAGAAGTATTGGGCAATAATTATGCGGAAACTGAAGCTGAGGGGATTTGTCACTAGATGATGAATTGGTAGAATCAGCTAGCCAAAACAATGACTGAAGAAGGTGGCTAGCCAAAACCATGACTACAATTTCTGTTTCCAATTGTGTTTGGAGAGAAGGAGTTGCTGATTCTAGTTAGTTGATAAATTTAAATTATTGAAATTAATTACCCTTCTCTGATCTAAACATGTCGTTAAGCTCTCGATATCATCGGAATCTGCAACATCATTGTCTTATTTTCGGTAAGCACTCCGTTCTATATACCGGCCCGCGAATTCCGAAGATATGAAAAGCGCCTTTGACATCCCCTTTTTATTGAGTGTCAGCCACAGGCGGACCGTTAAATATTTTTGTATCTCTTTAAGATGTTCTAGGTTATCCAAAATGCACTTGAGTTCAGAACTACAGATCTACAGTTGTAAACGTAGCTTCTAGGGCTATGGAAGATTATGATATATTTTCAAACATATTGAATGAACCTTTTGGAATGGAAGGTCAACAGCCATTATTTGAAAATTTTGTGATGTTTTAGGTCATGCAAACTGTATTTTAGTTCAGAACATAAAGTCTACAGTTGTAACAGTTGGTTTTCAAAGGAACAATATGTATTTAACAAAATTCATTGAATAGTGTAGAAGGACAACAGACATAATGTGATAATCTTGGGATATTATAGGTCACCCAAACTCTCCTTTAGCTCAAAACATAAGACGTACAGTTGTAACAAACTATATAAGGTGACTATATGTATTCAAACATATTCGATAAATCTGAAAAAAATTGAAGAGCAAAAACACAGTTGTAACAGTAATGTTTAGGCTATACAAAGTTAAAACAAACATTCTCACATATTCAATTAATTTCTCTAAGCTCAAATTATAAAGCCATACAACATGTTCTGTGTCATCCAAACTATCGTTGAGGTCAGAATATAGGACCTTCAGTTGCAACAAAAGTTTTCTTAGCTATCCAAAGCTACGCTGTGTATTGAAACATATTTATTGAATATCTTTGAAGACCAACAGGCATAATCATATAATCTTCTAGGCTATCCAAACTTTTCATGAATTCAAAACAGAAAATCTAAAGTGGTAACTGTAGCTTTCTGCCCCAAACAAAGTAACAATATGTATTCGACCAATTTAAGTGAGTCTTCTGGAAGGTTGACAGATATAATGAGATATATTGGGATGTTCTAGTTTACCAAAACTGCCATTGAGTTTAGAAGCTAGGATTTACAGTCATAACATTAGCTTTATAACCTATGAAAGGTGACGGTATGCACTCATTATCAGATTATCTTGGGATGTTCAAGTTCATAAAAACTGACTTAAGTTCAGAACTTCAGATGTACAGAAGTAACCGTAGCCTCTCGGGCTATAAAAAACTACAATAACTATTCATAAATACTCAAGGCATATTCGGAAACGTCCACAGACATCATAGGATAATATTGTTAGTTTAAGGCCATTCAAAACAAAAGGTTTACAATTGTAATAGTAGCTTTATGGGCTATACATAATTAAGCTAGTTTGTTTGGCATGAACATCCCAAGACTATCTCATAATGTTTGTTGGTCTTCCGGGTAATTCATTGACCCTTGCCAGTCACAAGGGTCACAACTACGTTTGTGTTTTCCACAGGGAAAACATCTTTGACGAGCCCCTTCAGCCGCTGCTTTTGGGTGGCTGCTTGGGTTTCTGACACGGCCAGACTCGATTTCCGCTTCCTTATGACGATGACCATGATTGCCAAATTCTTCTTGACTGTCTGCAGCGTTACACCGAAAAACAGGAAATAAAAACAATGTGTTGTGAGCAAGGGATGCATCGCTCAGCATACTTTAATCTCCTGTGCTATTTCTTTTAGAGTGTGTCTACAAGCGCTTCAATGTTCTGGAAGTGCCTGTAATGTGTCGAAAGTGCCAATGTGTTGACAGCCTAAATTGTTATTTTCTACTGAGCCTGGCAACCAGGCAACGCATATTGGCAAGGTTGCTGGTTTCTCATTACTTTACTGTCAAAAGTTTTCCTCAGTGTGCCACACTTGTGATATTGATCGAAAATCGAAGTGCCGCAGCTATGAAACATATTCGTGAAGTATGTAATTCATCGTGACTGGCACACTGTTCTAAGCGACTTCCCCTTGGTTGGGAGTTTTTAGTTTTTTGTTTTCGTAAAAAAATGAAGCAAAGTGCAACATAAAGAATTTACAGTAGAAATTTCTGAAATCAGTCTTGACAAATGCAACTTTTGGAGAATCTTCAAGAGAAATATCTCATGTCAACTGAATCCTCCCCTTCAATCTAAACTTTTCACAACTATTCATATTTAAAGCCACCCTCATTCAATTAACAACAACAAAAAACTTAGGAAACAGCCTACTAATCCAGCCAAGACAGGCAAAATTCAAACAATTGCAAACGCACCAAATCAAGCGAAACATTTGCACAAAAAGCTCATAATCGAGCGATTAACCGTAGCAGACAAACCGAACCAAAAAAATGCACCAACTCGATCCGCCTCGCACACGAATTTACAAATGCGTGTGCAAAACGACGCTGCCGCCCAAGCGCAAGTAGGTATTGCACACCCCAACCGATCCGCGCCGACGCCGATCTGCAGTTGGCAAAGAATGCCAAAAGAATCGTCATTTCAGTCGAAAGATAGCGCTCGTCTTGCGTAAAAAATGTAAATGATTTTGCACGAAACCGCCGACTTGCTGTGCTGAATGTAGAATATTCGCTTCAAAATAGAAAACAACAAACCCAAGGGGAGTCTCCGTAAATCAAAAGTGTTTTTTTGGGTAATTTTAGGTGTCATAACTAGGCAGTCGGAGCGAAGGCAAACGATGCTGATTTCAAGTGCGGTGACTCATTCAAACCCAACAGGCAATTATTAATATCACGTGCACGCGGTTCATTTGTTGTGTGTCGTTTAAGGCGGAATAAATGTTAACGGATCATCGAGTTCGAGTCCTTCCTATTCGGATTCGAAAGCAATTGATCACAGACACGATCGTAAAGTTGGCTCGTGCAAATTAGTCTGCCCCATTGCTCATTGTTTCGTTCGGTGCTTCGTGCGCGGGGTGAAGGGAACAACACCTAGCCGAGGAGGTCTTGCCATTTTGCTGGCAGCGTCTCGTTTAGCTAACTTCTAACGAAACTGCGCATAAAGTGCCGCACCATCGATCAACCGGTTGGGTAAAGGTTTATGTTGTATGATTTAGGGTCGATTCTAACAACGCCGAGCGCAAATGTCACATGTCAAATGATTCTCCGGTATCGAATTAAGTTAGAACTTTCAAATTCGGTCGAAAACTACTCTCCCGTTCCGCTTTGTATTGGTCAACTTGAATACCTTACCCAGGCTTTTACCTTCATCAAAACATTCGGATTGCGGTTACAATCCGCCACACATCAACCGGACTTTCTTTCCCGAATGTTGAACCACTTCAAAGGGTAACCTTGAGCCAGCCGATGACGAAGGCGAAAACTTTCACCAATCAGTAAATGGATTTGCGATATGATGCTTCTCGTGCTTCACGAAGGGCGACGCGACGTCAAAAGAAGAACTAATCTAATCAGATCTGTCCCCAGGGGAAGGACCACCGTCTTAGATCACCGCATCCACCGCACACAAGTTCAAGTCAAAGTTTTGGCCAACTGTCTGCTGCTACTGCTGTTACTGCTGCAGCCACATGCTCGCTTAGGGAATTTGAACTTGCGACTTCCAAAACCGAGAAGACAGTTGCCTTTTTCATATATTATGCATATGACAACCAACGACGACGACGACGACGCTGGATGTGGCTCGGATGGGCGGGTCGAGTCTATGGATGGAACATGGCTGGAATTGATTAGAACTGTCTGTCACTGAAAATCGTGTGTCAATGGCATGAGCTGAAGCGGTTGCGAAGGAGAAATGCTTCAAATTGATGCTCGAAGTTTTGAATTTAACAAAGTTTCACTTCTCATAGGTTTGTGAAATTAACAGTTCAGAAATACATTGTAGCATAGCAAGTAAGCAAATTGGAAGATGAGTGAATTTGATGAGCTAGAAATGCTGTTTCGTGCAATTGAAGCCTTCCTGGAGGTCGAAATCGATCAATGGTCTTGGTTTAGTCAAATCGTTCTTGCGGGTGGAGCAGTCATTCGCAGTTTATTCAGGACTCGGGATAGATTTAATTTTATTAGTGACCATTTTTAATGTTTTAAATTTCAATTGTCTCGAGGTTGATTTTTATCATTGACACTCTTCACTAAGATGCATACGTGTCGATTAGTGCATTGTGCATTGGACACTTTAAGTTAAAGATATATGTACTTAGTTTTAATTTCTTTTCTGGTTCCATCCTATAGTATCTATTTTTTTTTATTCCTTTTGGGTATTTTCGTAACTTGTCCGGGGGTGGGACTCAAACTCGGGACTTTGGCGTGAGAGGTATGGATGTTAACACTACGCCGGAGTTGGGGTCACCCCCAGTATCTCTTTTTCATGATAACTTCAACTTTGTCTTTTATTCATTTTTATTTTACCACTTCACACTTTCTCATACTCTGTAATTCTTCTCTGACTTCTCCACTTCAACCATTACTCTTCTTTCAGTGCGAATCTTTCATTTTTCAACTTCCATATCACTTTTTCTTCTTCTTCTTCTTCGTTTTCTTCTTCTTTTCTTGTACTCTTTTCATGCTTTTATTTATCCATTTTTCTCTAGCAGCATCTATTCTTTTGTTAATTTTCATGCTTCGTTGTTTTTCCAACTTTTCAATTTCTTTCCCATTCAAAATCTGTTTTTGTTTTTTCTCTTCGATATTTCTTTTTTGCTTTATTTCTGATTTTTCATTAAATCTATTTTGATCTTTTACTTCCTTCTCTAAGAGTTTCTTCATGCGTTTTTGTCTCTCCACCTTTTTTCACTTTTTCCGCTAATCTTTTTTCACTCTGCCCTTTGTTTTTTATTCACTTAACCTCTTCATTTGCCCCTTCCCATTACAGTTTTCTTTTCCATTATTTTTTGTTTCTCTTCACTACCCCTTCCAAGGACACATATGAGAAAAATCATAAACATGAACATAAGCGCCAAGTTGCATCTTCTTCGATCTGTAGCTCTTCATTTTTTTGTTTCTTGATCCGTTTATTCCACTTTGCTTTTATTTCCTTCGGTTTGCTTTCCCGTCATGTATTTTCCACTTTGTTCCTGTTGCTTGTTTTCTTGTTTTGTTTCTTTGATCCTTTCTAACGAAATCGCCATTTTGTACTATTCTATTTTTTTCTCCTTCTCTACTTCTTCGTCCACTTTTCTCGCATTGCTTCCTTTCTTCTCAAAATTTAACGACACTTCGAAAAAGTTTCAGAGATTTTTGGTGAAGTCAAGGGTCCATTGATGTAGTTCCAAGTATTCAATAAAATGTACAAGGTATCTTTTGGAAAGATCCAAATTAGCATTGAAGGATTTAAAAGATAATTTCACGATGTAGCAAGGTAAGTTTGGAGAACATAGAAACTTTGAGAAAAATCCAATGAAGCTTTAATGATGTTACAAGTAAACTATGTGATAGTTCAATGCAATATTTTGGCAAGTGCCAAGAAACCATTAAGGTGTTAACCATGGAACTCTGAAGGTTTCTTTGGAACCGTTTGAGGAGTTTTGAGAATGCTAAATAAAGTTTGAGGTAATTTTTTTGATTGAAATCCAGAAATTTTCTAGCAAACTGATTTTGAGCGAACTTTCAGAATTTGTTTCGAGAAATCATCAACACAGTTCCAAAGAACTTCGGTGGTGTTTCAGTAAACATTTGAAGAAGTGTAAAAATTTGAAGAAGTGCTTTTTAGCTCAATGAGAAAAGGCACAACTGCAAAGCAACACTATGCTGGAGGTAGCTGGGTTTGATTCCTGGTCTTATCTAGGAAGTTTTTGTTAAGAAAGGGGGGCAAGCGGTAAAATTTAATACAACCATACTTATGCAAAAATGGTTTCCGGCATAGAAAACTCTGAATTAAAAAAATGTGGAAATGCGTTTAGAACCCTTAGTTGAGAGCAAAGAATACGCTAATTTTGTAGAAAAAAATATGCTTCAAACGTTAAATAGAAAAAAGAAGAAGATAACGAAGAAGAGGAAGATGATAAAGGGAGCTTAGATCAAGACTCAAGATCCAACTTCCAAGAAAAAAATCAGAATATTGCAGAATAAAAATAGGAAGACTAAGACTTATTCCATTTCGAACGCTTACAAACTATTTCTAATCCATTATAGCGCAAATACCGACTTATCCACGAAACGGTCATTCCGTAGCAGGTTCCCATGAATCCAAGAGTGGCCATGAACATATTTAGAAGGAAACCCTAGCGATACCCATATACAAAATTCATGAAATTTTTCCTAATCAATTTTTCACAACATTTTGTGGCTATCATGGGTTGTCTCCGGAACGGTTATTCCGGAACAGGCTCCCTTCCAAGCTTCGAGTAGCCTTGAACATAGTTAGAAGGAAACCCTGATAATATGGGTATCAAAGTTCATGAAATTTGTGCAGTAGGATATTTCTCAACGTTTTGTGGCCATATGCATTCTGGAAGGTTCCTGTGGGGCCTTTAGTGGCCATGAACATTTAAAGAAGATACCCCTGGCAAAATGGGTATCAAAATTCATGAAATAACTTTAAAAAGCTATTCCTCACAACTTTTTGCCCATCTCTCCGAACGGCCATTCCGGAACAGGTTCCTGTGGGGCCAGGAGTCACCATAAAAGTGTTTAGATAAGTATTCTTGCAATATGCGTATAAAAATTGATTAAATCAATCAAAGAGAGCCATTTGCTACCTATTCGTGACCATCTGATGATTTGCATCTGTATCTGATCTGTAGGCCAGAGTTTTCTCCTAAATATGCATATGGCTTCTCGAAGCCCCACGGGAACCTATTCTGGAATGACCGATCCTAGGGCAACTCATCAGATGGCCACAAAACGTTGAGATATATACTACTGCAACAATTTCATGAATTTTGATACCCATATTGTGACTGTTAGAGCTTTCTCTTAATTATGTTCATGGCTACTGGAGGCCCCACGGGAATCTGTTCCGGAATAACCTTTTCAGGGAGAAACCCCCAGATGACCACATAACGTTGAGAAATAGCCTTCTTGAAAATTCCATGAGTTTTGATACTAGTATTGCCACGGGGTATCCTTCTAAATAAGTTCTTGGCCACTATAGGCCCCATGGGAACCTGTTACAAAATGACCGTTCCGGGGAAAAGTCGGCATATACCCTACAACGGAATAGAAATAGTTTTAAGGCGTTATTCCAAAGATTGTGACATCCACTTCCGAGAATTCAATTGATACTCCCAAATAGTGTCTCCGTACTGGACCACAGCTCCAAAACCCCGGATTTCCGGGAACCTAATGAATTCAAACGAACATTGCATATAGTCCCGAGTAACACATCTTTCCAAGTAGCACATTACAATCATAATTAGTTGTAGTAACTTGATTATGACTTAGCAAGTCATATTTAAGTTATCTCAACCGAATGGAAACAAGCGTACTGTTAGCGTTCATGCTTTTATGTTGAGTAAGCAAATCTAGTCGTATAAAAGTATTTTAAGCCCTCGCAAAACTTGTGTGTTGCTTGGAAATGTCCATAGAGTGGATAAGTTTCTGAATCAAACATTTTTTAAAGAATTGAAATCGGTCATTAATTGCCAGAGTGACAATCATTTAAATTTGGTGGATACCCGGGTACCCTGTCAAACACTTAAGGGGTAAAAAAATCGAAGTCCTCCCTTTTGCCCCCCCCCCCCCCTGTTACTATACCAAATGTTATTCAACAGAAAGTTTCCTTCCAGCTTTCACTAAGATGTCACTGAATTTCAGTTTCCTGTTTAAAAAATTAACTATGAAATTTCGTAATGCAAAACCTGAAAAGGTACCCAGGTACTCCGTCAAACACATAAGGGTTAATTATCAAGCAAAACTTTGATGAAATCTTCACGGGATAGGACAACTCAAAGAGAATGTAACAGGTATTCTAAGGAAACTTTTAGAAAGATCCCTTGTGACTTTGGGAAGGTTCATAGAGAGTTCTGTGAAAATTCCATATAAATATTACGAAATGCCTAGATTAAAACAAAATTATAGAAAACATTGGAGTAACTTCAAACACACACAGTACTAAGTAATCAGACCAAGACCAATGTGGTCCCTTCTGTACACAAAAGTTGTCTCCACTCTATTCGGTCCAAGGTCACATCTTGCCAGCCTCGCTGTCTGGCGAAGGGTCCGCAGGTCCCTTTCTACTTGGTCGATCCACCTTGCTCGTTGTGCGCCTCTTCTTCTTTGCGCCCGTCGGTTCGGTTTCGAGAACCATTCTAACTGGACTGTCATCCGAAATTCTTATAACATGCTCAGCCCACCGTAGTCAGCCACTTTTAGCGGTGTGTACGACGGGAGGTTCTCCCAGCATCTGATCTGATCTCCACCGTCGATTGTACGCAACACCTTCCGTACTAAAACACCACGGACCTGTTGGTCCTCCACTTGCAATGTCCATGTTTCGTGGCCGTAGAGAACTACCGGTCTAATTTATGTCTTGTAGATTGGTCAAACTTTTAGTTCGGCGAACTTTGCTCAATCATAGCATCCATCGGAGTTCAAAGAAGGCACGATTGCCAACCATAAGGCACCTTTGTATTTCTCTGCTGGTGTCATTATCGGCGATCGCCTATGAGGTAGGAGGCTAACGTTCCTGGCATATACAGCTCCCAATTAATAACTGGGAAAGGGCATTTAGAACACTTAGTTAAGAGCAAACAAAAAGCTAATTATGTAAGAGATAACCTTGAAACGCAAAAGAAGAGAAATGGAATTTCGATCAAGAGATTTTTTTAAATCACAGAAACAATTTTGGAAGTCACTAGGGTCTAAGGATAGGAAGACTAAAGGTTGAATACCCTGTCATTATATAAGGATCCCACATAAGTATTAATGAACAAAGAATATTGAACTAGAAATTAGAAAAAAAAATTAATGAATTATATTATTTAATTAAATTAAAATTAATACTAATTTTTCTTCTTATTTCTAGTTACAGGTCCTCCACTTAACAGCTCAAATCCTCTAGGATTAAAAAATATTTGCTAGGAAGATTTTTCAGATTTTGTTAAAAAAAAAGAGCCACAGGAAATGTTGGCAAAGTTTGAATGAAATGATCAGATTAATCACATTGAGCAATTATTTCTAGTCGTTTATTCTACAACAACTACCAATAGAACTTCAAAGAAGAACAAAGGGAGATTTGGGGGATGCTAAAAAACTTATGAAGTGTTCCGGGGGAGTTTAGTGGGGATGTTCCAACCGAAGGAGATGTTCCAAGGAACCTTTGTGAATGTTCTATAGGAACTTTTGGAATGTACCAATAAAGTTTCAAGTTTCAAGTTAACTTTGGAGATTATTTGATGAGAAAAGTTAGAAAATGATAGGAATGTTCCAAGGAAGATTGGGGAACTTTGAGGAAGATCTGAGTAAAGCTTGAAGCCGTCCAACTGAGATTAAGAAATGTTCTACATCAATTCAGCAAAATGTCCAATCCTTAAAATTCCATGGAAATTTTAAAGTTCGAAATGCGAAAGGAAATTCCTGAGGATGATTCTTGTGAACGTTCAAAGCGAACATCTGAACATTCTGAGATGGGAGTTTAAAGGTTTTCCAAGGTAGCTTTGTATTATTTCACAAGGGAAATGTAACTTTGCTTTTCAAAGCATTTTTTTTAAGCTTTAGAATGCGAATAATGGGTTGTTCCTGGAAATCTATGAAGAGGTTTCATTTACAATTTGTGTAAATTTTCAAAAGATTCAAAGTTGACGTTGATCAAATTCCAAAAAAAACGGTTTCGTTCCTAGAGAAGTTCTAGTATCTTTCAAGATATCTATGAATGAGTTTCGTGGTTTTTTTATTCTCCTGAAATAAACTACCCACATTTGTGAGTTAACTCAACTGCATCGATACTGTTGGTCTAAATCTGCTATCAAATTCAATATTTTAACTTTTTTTGTATGTTTCACTGAAATGAATCACCCGCACTTGTAAGTGGCCCAAACAGCATCACTACTGTTGGTTTAAATCGGTTCTCAAACTCGAAATTTCAACGTCTTTGTGTAATCTATTGAAATAAACCACTTACTCTTGTGAAAGATCCCAACATCATCCATCCTGTTGGTGTCCTCAAACTCGATGTTTTGACGTATTTTTGTATTCCTTGGAAATAAACCAATCACATTTGTGAGTGGCCGCAACAGCATCCTTACTGTTGGTTTAAATCGGATCCAAAATTTGAATACGTTTACAGTGGAAACATAGTAATGTACCTGATTTGCTGCCACCGCCAGATGAATTCAGCGCATGGTTTACCAAAATGGATCGTGCTGCAAACGCAACCATTTTATCCAGGATCCTAGTGATTTCTCGTGAAAGTGCAGTGGACTCCGCGGATTTCTTCAGCAATATTCCTACCCATTCTCTACTTGACCTGCATTTGGACGCGGCCGGCGCCGGTATTGGCTTAGTTTGGAATCACCAGTTATTACACATTGAGGATGTTTGTTAGTCCCCAACCTCATCAGTTGGTTCTCTGTTTAATTTCAGCTGATCTGGCAATAACGGAGTAGTAGCTATTGGGTGGTCAATCATGCTCATACACATGCTCATGTTTGAAGGAAGGGAACTATGAATAAGTCTGAAGGAAACTTTAAGAAATTCTCAAGAATCTTCAAAAGGTACCAACGGAACAATGAGGGAATTAAGGACAAAATTACACTTGTTAGCAAATCTTGATTGAGGTATTGGTCGGAGTAGTAGTAGGGAAAGATGAAAAAGTTCCAGTGGGATTATGATGCAGTTCAGAGTTTGTTTACTATGAACTATGAACACTATGAATTCATAGTGATCTTGAAGGTAGTTCCAGTTATGTTTTGGAATAGTTTAATGGAAATTTTGGAAAGTACTAAGGAAAGATTTCGGCAGTTTGAATGGAAAGTTATTGGATGTTACAAGTGAACGGAGGGATGGTTCGAAGCAATATTTTAAAAAAACTTCCAGGAAAACATTGAAGAAGTACCAAGGAAACTAAACTTTAGGAGGTTTTCAATGGCTTCACTGGAGGAGGTCCAAGAGAGTTATGAGGAAGTTTTAATCAGATTGAGGCGAAGTTTCCATTAAACTTTGATACTTAAGGTGCCGCCATACGGCGCTTCAAGTCTATGCTATAGTTCACTATGATATAGCCGTTATAGATATCTATTTCATAGTGCTATAACATAGTTGCTATAACACTTTTAAAAATTAAATTTGGGAAGTAATCATGGATACATTCGGTAGCTATGGACAGAGAATGAAAAGTTGTTGCAGTTGCTGCGTACATCATATTGAAAAAGGCAGATAAAACGAAAAACTCGCAAAGTCCGAACAAAATCATGGATTGCTCGTCTTGAAAGCTAGGGAATTGCGACCAATCTGTAGTTCTTTATAAAAGATCAAGGAAGTTCTTCAGAGATCTTCGGAAATGTACTTCAGAGAACTTTGGAGAGGTTCTTCTGAAAGCTTCGAAGAAGTTTTTCAAAAATTTCGGTGAAGTTGTTCAGAGAACTTAAGCTGAGTTCCGCAGAGAACTTCTTGGATATTCTTCAGAAAATTTCAGGGATGTTCTTCAGAGAAATTCAGGGAAATCGATTGAACTCATTGTTTCGAATTATTCGTATATACCGGTTCTTAGAGCAGCAATAATGAAAGGAAATTGAAATTACAGGTTTATTGAAAATATTTTTTAGAAGAGGAGTGGCTGTCAATTTCACGTGATTTTGAAGAAAAACTGCAATTTTCCAATTGTGTAGGAGCGTTAGACGGAAAGCACGTTACTTTAAAACCACCTGCAGAGAGCGTCAATGATTATTCAAAAAATAGAAAAGCAGTTCAGCATCACTATTATGGCTATGGTGAATGCAGTATTACGAACGTCTACATTAGCAAAAGGAAGGATTCGAGATGTTGTGGTATTTGCCGATTTCTGTTAGGACGGGTTCTTTGTCTCCTGAGATGCCTGTTTCGGCTCCGATGGTGGGCAAGTTGTGTAGCTCATCTGACACCAGGACGATCAGCTGCTCTTGAGACATTCAAAAAATTATTTTCTCTTCATGGGCCTGTTCAAATTTGTTACTCAAGTTCCTCAAAGCCATCGAATATTTGTTATACTAGGCAGTCTTCAGTCCATAGTGTCTCCAGCAGCGAGCTGGTCAATTTACCCAAAATAGTTGACCAATTATTTGATTTTTTAAGAATGTTCGGACACGATTTTGGCGCAGTTCGAGAGAAACGCCATTTCATCATATTATGACTTTTTACGCTTCAAATTGCGCACTACTGGCTTTGGTTTCGATCCACTCGGTTTTTCAAGTTTCAAAACCGGTGATTGTACGTTGGAGTCAGGGATCAAAATCAAAGTTTGAACATCGGAACTGGTGGAATCGTCATCTGCCTCTCAACATTATCATCTTGAAAATACTTAGTACTTAAGCTAGGTATCAAAATCTCCTGATCTTAGGCTTTCTCGGATGAGTGAATGGCAAAGCAGAATAATACACACACTTTGAAGTATACACTTCCACTAGGTGATCGGGATTAGTTGGTTCCTCAACACCGGATGATTGCTCGCAACAGGTCAATCAAGTGGAATTTCGTTTTCCTGGTCCATTGTTGCTTTAAAATTCCGCTAAAACACAAACTAGCAGAAATTCAACGAACTGTCAAAAACTTCCCGACCAATGAACCATGAACTCTTTCGTTCGGATAGAATAGGTCATTGCCAACTACTATTTCTGAAGATTAGTTTAAGAGTCGATGGCTCATGTTAGGTGGTTGATGTAAATGTATATGGCAGATGTAGGGTTCAACCTCCTTGTTAGCATACTATATGTTTTATGTTTGTATTCTCCATACGGTGGAGTAACTTGATTATCGATGTAAAAGGACATGTTCGCTCATCACCATGAGGCACCAAGAGTAGACAATAATGTTTGCTAGGAATAATTCACTTTTGGGGCCTAATGGTGATGAGTGAACATCTCCTTCTACTTGTTAGGTTACCCTAACCAACACCAATTGAGGTAATTAACTACACTGCCAGTGAGGTGGAATATTTTCAGCATCTTTCCTAAAGTCGCATGTATTTGGCGTGGGTTGGTGCGGTATATTCCAGAGTTCTATTCAATCATTTACGCCTCCCATCCCACAATTCGTACATTAATCACATATATCTCTTTGTCCAACAACCAACATACATTTTACTTACATTGTCGAACTAAAGCGTTCTGGGCGAAGCGATACGGTCAAAAAATTTGGTAACATCAATAACTGACGTATTTCTTTCAATTTTGCATTTAAAAACCTGAACACCCCTCATTTTGAAGGTGTGTGTGTGTAGAATGTTGCTCCTATTTTGATTTTGGAATTCACTCTTCAGTTGTCAAAATGCCGTCCAAGCAAGAAGAGCAGCGTATCAAAATTTTGCTCGCGCATCGCGAAAATCCGAGCTACTCGCACGCAAAGTTGGCAAAATCGCTAAAAGTTGCCAAATCAACCGTTACAAATGTAATTAAAGTGTTTGGGGAACGTTTGTCGACAGCCAGGAAGTCTGGATCGGGGGGAAATCGAAAACCGGAAGCCGCTGAGACGACAAAGAGAGTTGCCGGTAGTTTCAAGCGAAACCCTAACCTATCTCTCCGAGATGCCGCAAATAAGCTGGGTGTATCGTCTACAACCGTGCATCGAGCCAAAAACGAGCCGGACTATCGACTTACAAGAAGGTAGTGACTCCAAATCGCGATGATAAACAAAATACGACGGCCAAAGCGCGATCCCGAGGCTGTACACGACGATGCTGACGAAGTTTGACTGCGTGGTAATGGACGACGAAACCTACGTCAAAGCCGACTACAAGCAGCTTCCGGGACAGGAGTTTTATACGGCAAAAGGAAGGGAAAGGTAGCAGATATTTTCAAGCACACGAAACCGTCAAAGTTCGCAAAGAAATATCTGGTTTGGCAAGCCATCTGTACCTGTGGCTTGAAAAGCAGCATTTTCATAGCTTCCGGACCGTCAACCAAGAAATTTACGTGAAAGAGTGTTTGAATAAACGTCTGCTGCCTTTCCTGAAGAAACACGGTTGTTCCGTACTGTTTTGGCCGGATTTGGCATCTTGCCATTACGGTAAAAAGGCTCATGGAGTGGTACGCCGCCAACAACGTGCAGGTGGTTCCTAGGCGACAAGAACCCTCCCAACACGCCAGAGCTCCGCCCAATTGAGAAATACTGGGCTATTGTCAAGCGGAACCTAAAGAAGACCAAAAACTGCTAAGGACGAGCAGCAGTTCAAGGCAAACTGGCTTTCTGCGGCGAAGAAGGTGGACAAGGTGGCTGTACAAAATCTGATGGCAGGGGTCAAGCGTAAGGCCCGGCAATTCGATTTGGAAAAGCGGAAGCCTAACTGAATATTTTTCCTGAATTTTATACTAATTGAACTTGAAAAAGAAATTTAATTTGATTTTTTAAATAAACGATTTCACCGATTTACGCGCGTTGCCCTCGACCAGAATTTTGGCACGTCACCATACCCCATACTGCACAACACTCAACACGGAAACGTTCGTTTCTATTGTAGCTCATCTCCCGTCCATCCTTCTTGGGAGTCTGAGCCGACACGACTATTGCATACTAGTTCGTCTACTATCCAACAAGCAGAAGATTCCGAGCTGTGACGTCACCGATAACGATCGCCTGTGAGTGTACAGTCTCGATTCAGTGGATCAATCGTTAGATAGAACGTCCTCTCGTTCGGCAGTGGCGAAGCAATGGTAGGGTGATGCCCCGAGTGGGCATCCCGAACATTCGTTTACTTTGCAGATCCTGTCATAACTATCTGAAGAATTCTCTTGAAGATATCTGCAAGATTGTTTTTTCCGTTTTAAAGAAAACAACAAAAAACACCAACGAGCTAATTCTGATAGAGTTTCTGCTTGCTATAACATTTTGGAAGCTCCTTTAGTGTTCTGATATAGTCCAAAGAGTTATTAGCCCAACAACTTTACATACTCCAAAGAAAGTCTCTGAGGTTCAGAGAAAAGTACTAGAGGTGGCCGGGAAGTTCGCGCCCATAAACTTTGGAGAAGTTCCAATCAAACTTTTTGGAAGTTTGAGGTGAAATGTTCTGTGAATTTAACAGAAGTTCCAATGTTGCCGTTTCGTATTTTCACAACTTTCAGCCGGAGGGAAGTTCCTTACCAAATATTGCATGCGGCATTACAAACTCCTTAATAAAAATTCAGCTTGAAAATGGCTAACGTCTCGTCATATCGAACACATTAACACGTGAGGCCGGGGCCCAACGACGCTCAGTTCACTCTCCGATACTGACGGATCAGGGATACTTCGTCTCAAAAATTCTAAGCGCCGACTGGAATTAATACCAGACTGAAGGGGGTGACGTCACCACCGTCATTTCCGATGAAACTTTCAGAAAATTTAAAGTCAGCTAAGGAAAAATTAAAAAAAAAAAAACGTTCGGTTAAGCTTTAAAAAACTTTGTTGGAAGCAACAATGAAAATTCGCAGGTGTTCTAATGCAAACATTGGGATGTTTCAAGAAAATTTTCGGGAATGTTTAAAAAAAAAAAGTATGAGAAGGATTCAAATAAACTTTGTGAACCTATGTAGAAGGAGGGGTTCGCTCATCACCATGAGCAATCAAGAGTGGACAGTCATGTTTGCTAGAATGAAAGATAGGAAGAGAAAGTGTTGAAAGTTTTATTAGTGTGCGGTAGGTTGGAAACAGAATAGAAGTATAGAAAATTTAGCAAAAGGGCACGGGTAAAGTAGTGCTCGAACCAAGGACGTTAGTACGGGGTAGGTCGAGGTACGGACGAATCCGCCACCTCAACAGGCAAAAGTAACGTGTTGGTAAGCGCTCATGTACCACTGATAGCTTTGCGGCATGCACAATTATATTCTTTGACCAGGTATGTCATGGAAATTTCGAGCCCGAAAAATAATTTCAACAGGTTCAAGCATCGAATCCCCTGTCTAAGGCTTGCTATAACCATGCCTTTACTGACTATACCCTCTGACTGACCTCATCTACTGATGATACTTTTGCAATTTATGCTCCATTCAAACATTGAGGAATTTTGCCGGCGTCATTTCTCTTAAAACTCAAAAGAAGCTCAACAGCCAAAAAATCCCTGAGTAGACAAATAAACGAACGCAAAGAGGAATGAGTGGTGCCAAGCTGAGTGAATAACGACAGGCTCTTAAAAGTACTCCATCCATTAATCGTCAAAGCAAACCCATCAATCATAGATTCATATGCCCCTGCCTGCGAGGAAACCATTTCGGAAAAGCAAACACTCATACACTGTGTGAGGAGACATTTTCTCGAATTGATACTCAAACAATTGACTTTCCCCCGATGCCGACGACGGTTCCAAATCCACACCCACCCACAATCAGTGCTAACAGCGATCGTTACATATGTCAGCTTGTTCCACCTGCATGACTTCGATTGACGGAGCGGCATTAAAAATGCATTCTTCAATTACGGCATATTGGTGCATTCTTCTGCGGTCGATTCAATTGCTCTATCGTGTGTCGATGCCGTGTCCATGCAAACAGTCCTTCTCCCTGGTCAATCACGGTCGTTTTCTCTAATTGAAGTTGACCCGATGAATTTTTGAGCAGCCATCCAGCTGCAATTGAATTGCGCATTCCGGCGAAGAACAAACGCTCGCCAAATTACACAATGTCGCGGGAAGGAGCGTCGTTGCATCACTAGTTGAATAATTTACGGAAACAATCGCCCATCAGCAGTCCTCCGGCACCACTCGCCGAAGAGAAGTGTTTTCAGCCATCACTAGGGCGTCGGAAGAATTGGGTGCGCGCACTTGAACTTGAAACACTTCCCAAGCGGTTGTCTGGCGTGCCGACATACAAGTTTGGAATAAATTATCTCCCAGTTTATGATTTTTTCATCATCCACGAAGTGATTTCGAAACTCCTACTCTAGGTGTGTACTTGGCATTGTTAATTGCCTTAATGTCGGCGCTGCCGTCACCCAGAGCGTTGTCGTTCGGTATGGGAGGAAGATCCAAACAGGCCCAGATTCCGAGTAGGTTTCGAAGAGCATTGCTTTTAGGAACGATCGTAAATCATTCGAAGTTGGAAACCCACGCTTGGATTTGATTGAACGGTGACTAGTATCTAGGAAGTTAGTTTTTTTTTCTTCGACTTCCAATCAGAATGATACTCTGTACTTCCAGTCTTTCCAAAAGCAAAAGCTCTTTAGTTAAGTGTGGATTTTTGTGAACGATGATGGAAGAGTGCTTCCTGACAGGCAAATATGGATGGTGCTGTTCAATATTTGCAATACTAACATTTGCGCTGTCATATTTGATCCGGCTTCGATGGGATATGGCTGCGGAATCGCTTTGCATTGTTTCATTGCTGAATGGAGGAGCAAAGTGCTCTGGATGAATCGTTCAATCTGCATTTGGAAGAATGTTTTAACGCTTCGGATGTCAGCTTGCCATTTGAATATTTTGATTTGAGAGCTTGTATGCGCTTTGAAATTGCCTTGTGCTATCTCAGTTATAACAACGAAATCTCCATTTACGAACCAAACCAATGTTCATAAGTTGAATAAGTTGAATAAGTCATTAGTTCAAATTTGATTCGAAAAAACACTTTGTTATTAGGGATTTTTTTCGAAAAAAGAGGTTCTTATTCAAATTAGTTGAACAAATTTAAAAAATTCCACTTAACAATATATAGGGGTGATAACCAGGAAAATATTGTTATAAGGTACGGGACGGGTTTTAAGCAGTTTATACAACACCTGAGACATTTGATGAAGCTGTATTGAATCTATAATTAGAACTGCCAATATTTAGACATTAATCCCTCTGCTTACTTCTGGTCTACCGGATCATGCCTTCAGCAACGAGCAGTAGACTCACAAAATTTCATAACCATGGAATAAAGCTCCCAATTGCAGGGACTTTTTAAAAGCATGCGGTTTGATTTCCGATAAAAAAAATGTTTTCTTCAGCTCCATAATCTGTACACAAACTACCAATATTGTACACTGAACATGTCGATTGCTACGATCACAAACTCGTCTACTAACAGGTTATGAGACAGACGTACATGACCGAACTTTTCATGGATCTTTAGATTGGCAATGTGTATTTCTTATTTCATTTACTCTCGCGCAAATGTTAGCCAAAGTGACTGGACGCCAAACGGGATGCTTCGTTTGAAAACGAACAAATGCAAGAGACAGTGCTGTCATGTTTCTTCCAGTCATTTGAGGTTGATCTATGCTTATGATTATATTGTCCATCATCTGGCACTATCATATGCAACACAAAAATATATTTCGAAGCTTTCCAATAGTACACAACGATAAATAATGCTTCGCTGTTGAGCGGCAGCTTTGGCATCACTGTTGCTTTTGAGAGAGCCCATGTTTCCTCTCTTCTTTGTTAACCATGGATATAGCGTACCGGTATTGTAACGTGAAGCCTGCTTGAATAGTGTTAAAGCGATGTTATATTTTCGCCTTATTTCGATCCTAGGTAGTCCTCTGTCGAGATTTTGCAAAATTTTTGCTTCTGTAGGAAATGTCAGCACAATTCTGCTCCGCTACTCATTCCCAGAAACTTTCACCTTATTTTTTTTAAATTGTCAAGTTTCAAATGATTTGCTTTCATTATATGTAAAAACTTGTGAGGTCTATTTGTCGCCACACTTGGAACAATCATTTACTGTCCAATTTATCAAGAAAATAACGCCTGAATATGCTTTTGAATTGACACTTCCACTTTGAATATTTCGAGTATGTAAACATTTAAAACGGTAACTAACGGCAACCGGTGCTCGATAATTCCAGATGCACTCACTCACCACATGGTGTACAGATGGAGAGCTGTGAAGTGTTTTTTACCTGTGATTTTCATTGTGCGCGAAATACTAATTGTATTCGGGCTCCTCTCGAAAAGGATGATGTTAAAATATTTGCTGAATAGCAGAGTGTTACTTCTTTAGAGACATAGATGCATCCTCTACCATCACAGGGAAGCCGTCCAAATGAAGACTGAACATCAGCAACAATATCCGGTGAGATCTATTTGAATTTAAACGATACTGCTAAATACGTGCCATCATCAAAACAATAAGATTTGATGATGGAAGTTTATGCACGATACCTATATCCATTTGATGTTTGTACTATGTTTATGCGGGGCTTGTTGTAAGTGAAAGTGACCTCGGAATGGACGTGAGTAACCAGGCATTCTGAAATAGGTCACTGGAACCCAACAGAGCTATCACCTTCCAATTCCCGGGCTAAAAATGTTTGTCGAGTCGACAACAGTTCTTTAAACTGCAAACATTTTTCTTCCATAAAATCACGCCGGACGATGTGCATTGGATTGTATATACACACACAATACACACAATTAACGGCAACCAGTGCTCGTAATTTCCATGACTGTGCTGTCAAAGTTGTTTATTACGATGCCGAATGCATCATCTAAATCTCGAATAATTCATGGCCTAAAAGCAAATTATAAACTACGACTTGAAAGATAAATTTCTCCCGAATCTCAAACTAATCTCGCAAATCGAAAGCTGCATATAGAAGATCAACATTTGCTCTACCATATACTACACTGCACAATGGTCCAGTAGCTACTTTAGGCGGACATGAGGTTTTCAATGGAAATTTGTAGTATTAGAGCTTTGGTTACTTCTGAGAACTTGTTGCAAAGTCATTGTACTACAATTTGTATGAAATTATTTATTATATATTTATTAATTATTTTTCAAGAGCGGCGTATACTCTATCTTTTTGTGGGCCAATATCGTGAGATGATATGTTCAGCAATGTTGAAGAAATTGTTATTTGTCTAGCTTCAAAGCCTACTGCGATAATTCCGAATTTTAGTAAATAATCGTTTTTCGACTAAAAGTCGTTCATTTTTTACTTTCACCAGCTTGCTTTGTTCTACATAGTTGTTTGTTTAGACATTTGCTACAATTTTGCTGAATACACCATAGTTGTATTTCTTCTTGTTTTCATTTTATAGTAAATTTTCAGTTAAATTTACGCCATACTATACTGCCGTTCTACACATAACTATCCCACGTTGCTTTTGGGATAAAAACAAAAAAATATATACTTTGTTCTGAGTTTGTATCAAAAAACTATCAAGTTAGATTGTCCCATGTTGAAATTCTAGGCATAAAAGTCCCACTACGACATTTCTTAAGAGATCTTAGAAAACAAAATTGATTTAAGTTTACAACACTCTTTGTAGGAACTACTCGACACTCAGCATTGATAAAGGGCTTATATGTAAACTTAAACATTGACTTTGGCATGAAAAAATCGACATTAAATTGTCTATATAAGCCACCATTTGCATTTGATAGAACTGTGTTTTTAATGATGATATGGTGATAAAAAATAATCAGAATCATGGTAGGAGCATAAAAAATAATGTACATGGCATGTGTATTTGAAAACGTAAATTCTATCGCCAACGATCCATCAATACATCATTCAGATATGCCTTGAATTTTCTGCTGCAATTTTCTGGCATAATTAATGGACTTTCCCTAACGAATCGCCAAGTGGTCGTTATGGGTGTAGTCATCATCCGTACTCCAATTATCCACCCTCCAATTGCTAAGCAGCCCCGGACTGCTGAATGTTATATCCATAATCGATTCCGCTCCGTTTCTATGGTAGGTACTCTTGGTACCCACGTTGGCAAGGTCCACATTGAGCCTAGCCAAGGCCTCCAGAAGAATTTGTCCCCTAGGGTTGATAAGGCAGCTCCCCCACTCGAGCGCCCAAGCGTTGAAGTCCCCCGCTATTACCAACGGGGTCAGGCCTGTTAGCTCCGTTGTCATCCAATCGAGCATATTGGTAAACTGTTCGATCGACCATCTTGGCGGTGCATAGCAGCTGCAGAAGAACACTCCATTCACTTTTACAACCGCGAAGCCTTCGTTTGTGGTAGACACAACCTCCTGAACCGGGTACTTGCCCGTCGTCCATAATGCCGCCATATTGGACCTGTCCGCAAACCAGTTTCCGTTGCCGGCTGGGATGCGGTATGGGTCGGAATGGCGATATCCGATCCAGACTCGCTAACTGTCTGACACAGCATTTGCTGGGCGGCCTCACAATGGTTCAGGTTTACCTGCATAACGGTTGTCTCGTTGGAATACCCTTAGCGGCCAGGTACGTGACCCCCCCCCCCCCATGACGTGCTTATCGTCCGATTTCCCGGCGCACATCAAGCGTTTGGGGGGACCTTTGCAAACCCACGCCTTGTGGCTTGAGCTGCCACACCTTCTGCACATCTTACTCTCGATCTGGGCCTTTGCACTCCCAGGACATGTGCCCGCTCTCTGGGCATCCGAAGCGTGCCTTCGGCGGCTGGTGTAGGCTTAGTGGGCATGATGGAACATCCCATCTTCCACCTTTGCCACTTTCAACACTCGCGTTCGCGTCGACTGCCGCTACCCTCATGGTTGCCACTTGGGTCCCGAGTGGACCCTTCCTCAGACGTATGTCTGTGGCGGCAACCTCGACCTTGCACTGTTCCTTAAGTGCAGTGGAGATCTCGTTTACCTCGGAGATCTCATTCAGGCTCTTGTACTGGATCGTCACCTGTGAGACGAGGGCGCCTAGCCACCCCTCACCTAAGGTCTGTCTTACCAGGTCTCTATACGCCGGCCCTTTTAGTGCAGTTGTCTACTTCAGCTCCAGGAGCACCTCGCCGGTGCGGGTACGGCGTATACTCCGCAGATCGGCGCCTAGGCCTGCCAATTTAGCGTCCCTGCGCATCGCTTTCAATACCTCGGAGTACTTTGACGCCTCGTTCTTGACGATGAAGGCCTCTCCACGGTTACGCTTGTGGGCCACCTTATCTATTTCTTTTTTCGTTCTATTTCCCTTTTTCCGGAACTTATCCGAGTGGCTTTCCCTGCCACGCCTGGGGTCATCGCTCGTCCTCCTCTTAGCCCTACCGTCTGCTTCCATGCTAACTATGTTTGTTGTCGTTGGGGCTCAGCCGCTTGGACCCCCTTCGGCGCATGAGACAACATGCGAGCTGGATGTCGTGCCTTTTGCGCTGTGCTTATCGCTGGAGCCTCTTTCTATGCGGCCAGCCGGAGTTGATCGCAAGGATGGACCCGCTGACCCCACCGCCACGTTTGCGTGGGTTCGTTTCCCTACTTGGGCTTCTGACACTTTCCGTTTCTTAGAAGCGCCAGGTGCCGTTTTGCCTAGCCCGCTTGGAGGTCCCCGCCCCATGGTAGTCTCCGATCTAGACGGATACTTCCGTCTGGGTTTGCTTCGAGGCTATATCCCTCGCCCTTTCGGTGGCTGCTAGCCGTGCCAACTCTTTGGCAATTTGCTCAGCTAGGAGCTTGGCCTCCAGCTATTCCCTACTATTGCATGCAGCCTGCACTGTCATGTGTAGCCTAAGGAGGCTCAATTTGAGGTCCTTCAAAATGTTGTTACGCGATGACGTAAAGTCAACTGCCACACCTAGCTTGGTGACATCTGCATCCGATGCCGTAGCACTTCCGCAAGTATTGGACACGCCAGATCCCACCATTTTACGCGGTGAGGACCTCACTAGGCCGCCTTTAGCGAACGGATTTCTTCGTTTTCTTCGTTTCCTCCATGTTGTTGGGTGCCCCTCCAGCCGCTATCCAAGCCCACGTGGAGTAGTTGCTTTTGTGATCCCATGGTTATCTGTGCAAGCAGGGAGGCCATGCGAGGGTTGACACGGTCCTTCATGGGCGTAAGACAGGTTTAGGGTCATCTGAGCCTACTCCCGCCTGACTGGCGAGGTCGGGTGGTGGAGAATGGAACGTACTGGAGGCCTGCCAGGGTTTTAATGGGACGGAGACGACCTGTGCCGCGGGAACCTCGCCATTTCCTACTCGGTGTCACCCAGCAGTACTGAGGGAGACGACATAGGCGCCAGCCCGAATACAATGGTACCACTAGTTATTCCTTTCGCAGCCAGTTGCCATAATTGGGGTTTTACCCCTCAATGCGTCGTAGGACGCTCCCTCCGTAGTTCGTTTAGCCGTTTAGGGGAGCTTAACGTTTCCAAGGTGCACCGCGTGGAGGCGAACTACATTCACACCTCAACCTGCAAACGGCTTAACCTGGTGCATTTTTACACGTGATCGCGTTTAATTCAGTTGAAAAGTTGCGTATCCGAAAATTGGGGGTTCGTGATGTGTAAAACGGTGGATCGCTAGGCAGCTGCAGCGGTTGGGAAATTCTACTGAAACAAAAAACGTGCAGATCAGTGGTGGATCGCCCAGGCAGAGGCAGAAGCGCAAAATAGATACAAGAACGGACACCAAGATCATGCGCGAAGTCAAGAAAAACTCAAAAGTAACTGTCCGTGAGATCCAGGAAACTCTTCTGCAATCTGGTTTCGTGTGTGGTGCAAATCAGGTAAGGAACGCCATATCCAAGGCACGGTTTTTCGCAGAATGGAGTGGATAGCGTCTTGAGAATCAACGGGATAATGACGGTAGATTCCTACATAAAGATACTGCGAGAAAATCTTGAAATTTCGCTGATACAGACGGGTCTTGAAGAGAAGTTCATATTTCAGCAGGACAACGATCAAAAGCATGCTGCCAAGAAGACCAAGTCTTTCTTCCGAAATTGTCGGAGCAAACCGCTGGAACGGCCTCCACTTCCTGGACCTCAACCCTATCGAGAATTTATTGGTGATTCTAGTTGCCAGGGTTGACAACACTGGTGTTACCAATAACTTCAACCATTTTGAAGCCCTGAAGCACAGGGCAGAGCTTGATTTGCAGCGCCTAAGTAACCTGGTGGAGAGCATGCCGAAGAGCCTACAGCTGGTCCTGAAAGCCAAAGGAGGACACATAAATTATTAAAATGCTTTTCATTTACTTAAATGATGAAGTAGTCACTTTATTTTGCCTATCAGTGTATGTTTAATTTTAATTTATTTTGTGAATTTTGATGTTGAGTATAGCAAAAATAGCTTAAAATGGGATGCCTAATAAGACGATAAAAATAAACTCCACCAAGACTATTTCCAACAAGAATCCTTAACGATGAGACGAAGTTGCATCCGCGAATAGACCCAATATGGTGCTGATAGACCGAAATTACACCCATACTCGTCGAAAGTTTGCGACTTCATAAAGTAAATTGGATATCTTTCCATGGTTCAAACAGCAAACGTTTCATTAAGCATGTTTAAGCATGAGAATAAACAGATGAATATAACTATAAATTAGAAGAAAAATTAGTAATCTCCATTTAATTCCAACTACCTTTGCTTATCTTCGACAGATACGCGTATTTCGTCTACAATGTGCAGACTTCTTCAGTGTCTCGTACTAATAACTCGACTGCCGAGAGACTCGACGAGATGAATATAATTTCTAGCTCGATTACTTGATGAGTTATATTTAAAATTGTAATTGACCGCCGCATATTAGGCTAAGTTAAGGGACATGTACCCTATGTGAGTATATTTTTTAGGCTTTGTTTTAAGCAAAACATTGTGATTCACAACTTCTCTTCTATCCAAATCTGGAATATTTCAAATATCAGAAAACCGGCAATGGAAACAAACGTTCAATTTTTTGATAAATGACTTTATTCGATAATCATGACATGACGGCCTTTGTGCACATTTTTTTGCTGCTATTATCGATCACATTCTTGATGGATAGTAACCCGTCCGTCAAATTATCACCGGTACATGTCAGTTTGGCTCAAATTCCCACCATAAACAACTCAACGGCCTCATCACTCAACTGAATGTTTCAACCAGACAATAGCAAACCATCTGCTTTCAGTTGAGCTGAACAACTTTTCAAATTAACACCTTCTCGACGTCATCGTACCCTCCAATCTGTCGCGTGCCACGTAGTGAGGCAAAACTCTCACTTTCTATCCACTTCCGGTACTTCATATCACACTTTTTACTAATCAAAACAAACCGTGTGTCTTGTAATCGAAACGAAACGGGACAGAAAAAAGATAAATCTGCCACACCCATTAGCAACGTTTATACTTTCTGCTATTTTGTTTTGATTTTGAGTTGTAAATAACCACGTACGATCACAGGAATTTAACTTTAATTTTCAGTTTTGTTCACATAAACTGCCGAGTAACATTTTCCTAAACACTGACAAAATCGCAAATTTCCACTCAGTAGCCGATTAACCCCATTTGAGTCAGTTCCATCGGCCGTGTGGCAACTTAGCGAGAACCAGAAAAAAAAATCTGTCATTTTTGTTGTTTACTTTAGCAAGCAGTGCAATCAGTCACGCAACGCGGCTGCCTTAGCCGACGATGATTACCAACGCTCAACGGGGGGCTAAACAAGCGTTACGGAATCTGCAACGCCTACTTAACCCGGTTGAGATTTTCTCCAGATTGGGAGCTTTTTGTTTTCGTTTGATCCGGATGGTTTCTTTAATGGTTCGAAATTGTATCTGGCTAATAAGTTTATTGCCTATTATAGCGCGAGCAATCGTTCGGTGTTTAATCGTCGTTTTTGTTTTCCGAGCCCGGGGGGGACGTAGGAAATTATTGCGTAAAAACTGCAACTCATAACACTAAAGGAGCAATATTAAATTCATAAGCCGTTTTTTTTGTTTTGTCTCTATTTTCAGGTTAGTAGCTGATTTGCTATTCACAAATAAAAAACGGTTTCATGCCATAAACTGGAACGTAATTCGATGTGAATTCAACAGTGTTAAGGTAATGCGGATGAAAGGCAATTTAATCAACTACCAGCAAATAAAAAAAATGCATTTAGGTGGGCAGATCATTTAGAGCAATTTGCAGCTTGTTATCGATGCACATCAACGCAGATTCGTGCACGTGTAAGCAGCATATCTAGTTGGGGAAATAATTTCATTTCATAACTCGAAAACATTCCCGGGAAAATGTAATTAAATGCTAACTACAAATTACGGGTGCCATCGTTAGCAGAGGCCGCATTTTCGCAAATTGGAGCTGGCGTTGGGGATCTGCAAATGTGTTCACATGCGGGTGGGATTATGGGATGGCTGTTTGCTGGTGTGATTATCATACATTCATAAATATTAATCAGCACCCATCGTTAAAACAAACGGTTTTATTTGCGGCGCTAGGTCGACAAGGTCACAGTGAATTCGGATGGAAACTTTGTGTTACTTTCAGTGTAAGTAAGGCACGGATGCACAATTGAAATTTTTGGTTTCCTAGTGCTTGCAATGAACTCAAATTCTGTGGTGGGCAGTATTTAAAAATTAAGATTCTTAAGAAGTGGACTTCCGAAATAAATTACTGAAAAAAAATCAGTCTGTTGTATTTATTCATAGAATTAACCAAATCTTAATTCTTACAATGTCAAAGTTATACTTGAAGTGAATTTGGTTGCTAGCTACAACCAGGGTTGCCACATGCACAGATTTATCTAGAATGACAAAGATTTTTTTTATGATTTTCATACAGATATTTGGCAATTTCTTGTCCACTCAAAAATTTCAAATACAAAATATGAGTACAGTTTAATATCCATCTTTTTATCCCTTTGTGTGTGTGCCCCTATCATTTATTTTTAGATAATTTTTGAAAAAAAAAAATTATAGAATTTCTTGAAGATTCTCAAACATATATTTAGATATTCCTTCTGGCGTTTCTATAGGTTGTAGGCATTCCTCCAGGGATTCTTTTAGGAGTTTTTCTGGCTTTGAATCAGCAGTTTTTTTAAACTTCCCCGTTAATGAATCCCTGATGTTGTAAAGTTTTGTGATTTTGAAGGAATCCCTGGAGGGCACCTTGAAACTATATGGTTATTATTGAAGTGATTCTTCAAGAAAATCCTGAGTTGTTTGGTAAAGCTAAGAAGAACTGAGTGCAGGAATTCGATAATCACATATATTTAATTCTTAGCTTGAAAATGGGTTGTTTTTGTTCAGGATAATCTTCTAATTTAGAAAAAAAAATTATGCTTTTGTGCAGAGGAATTTTGGAAAGTTAGAATAATTTCTTGATTGTTATTTTTGCTATTCGAAGCATAATTATTTCGAACGCGATTTTTTCTAAGCTTACAAAATGTTGCTGTGCGCAAAGCTACACATATTTTGCGCAATTAATAGCTTTGGATCGCGGATAATATGCGGCTTTGGATCAGTTGGAGCTTCGGTAATGATGGAATCTGACCGATCCTTCAAGAAGCTATTGAAACGTAACTGTCATCATTTGATAGTTATTAAATGTATTTGCCACTTTTTGGCTTTCTGAGCATGCAAAAACCTGCCTATGTACCTGGAACAAATGATACGATATATCTACAGTTACTTTTTCTGCAGCCTCAAACGATCCAAGAAATTCCAGATGACACAGTTCTGCATCCGTCTGCCACCAGATGGCTTTCGTTGAAGTAAAGGGCGATACGGTCAAAATTTGGTCAATATCAACTTGACGTATTTCTTTCAATTTTGCATTTAAAAAACCTGAACACCCCTCATTTTGAAGGTGTGTGTGTGTGTGTAGAATGTTGCTTCTATTTTGATTTTGGAATTCACTCTTCAGTTGTCAAAATGCCGTCCAAGCAAGAAGAGCAGCGTATCAAAATTTTGCTCGCGCATCGCGAAAATCCGAGCTACTCGCACGCAAAGTTGGCAAAATCGCTAAAAGTTGCCAAATCAACCGTTACAAATGTAATTAAAGTGTTTGGGGAACGTTTGTCGACAGCCAGGAAGTCTGGATCGGGGGGAAATCGAAAACCGGAAGCCGCTGAGACGACAAAGAGAGTTGCCGGTAGTTTCAAGCGAAACCCTAACCTATCTCTCCGAGATGCCGCAAATAAGCTGGGTGTATCGTCTACAACCGTGCATCGAGCCAAAAACGAGCCGGACTATCGACTTACAAGAAGGTAGTGACTCCAAATCGCGATGATAAACAAAATACGACAGGCCAAGCGCGATCCCGGAGGCTGTACACGACGATGCTGACGAAGTTTGACTGCGTGGTAATGGACGACGAAACCTACGTCAAAGCCGACTACAAGCAGCTTCCGGGACAGGAGTTTTATACGGCAAAAGGAAGGGAAAGGTAGCAGATATTTTCAAGCACACGAAACTGTCAAAGTTCGCAAAGAAATATCTGGTTTGGCAAGCCATCTGTACCTGTGGCTTGAAAAGCAGCATTTTCATAGCTTCCGGGACTGTCAACCAAGAAATTTACGTGAAAGAGTGTTTGAATAAACGTCTGCTGCCTTTCCTGAAGAAACACGGTTGTTCCGTACTGTTTTGGCCGGATTTGGCATCTTGCCATTACGGTAAAAAGGCCATGGGTGGTACGCCGCCAACAACGTGCAGGTGGTTCCCAAGGACAAGAACCCTCCCAACACGCCAGAGCTCCGCCCAATTGAGAAATACTGGGCTATTGTCAAGCGGATCCTAAAGAAGACCAAAAAAAACTGCTAAGGACGAGCAGCAGTTCAAGGCAAACTGGCTTTCTGCGGCGAAGAAGGTGGACAAGGTGGCTGTACAAAATCTGATGGCAGGGGTCAAGCGTAAGGCCCGGCAATTCGGATTTGGAAAAGCGGAAGCTTAACTGAATATTTTTCCTGAATTTTATACTAATTGAACTTGAAAAAGAAATTTAATTTGATTTTTTAAATAAACGATTTCACCGATTTACACGCGTTTTCCCTTGACCAAATTTTGACCGTATCACCCTTTAATTGTAATAGGTATTGAGGATAGGATAAAAAAAACTTTGCTAGCAAATCTAAGAAACTGCAAACATTTCGCATGTCAAACTTCTATGACCTGTATGCTGGAGTGCAGCCAAAATTTTGTTTAAGATTTGCAAGGTGGAATTTTTGAAATTTTAGATTTGATGCAAACCAAATCATGGTGTCTGTTTCTGGATTCAAATGACTTTTTCTTTAATAGGGAACTTATCCGTGAGAAGGAAGGTGGGAATCAGTTGTACGCAAAAGCAAACTTCAATGTTGACAAAAACATTGCTGAACTGGTATTAAGGCTGAAGTTTTTCAAAAGTATTTCATGAAATCTTTTCGGCTTGAACTGGCTTGAACGGCTAATGAACTTTCATGGGAGATAACTCCTCCTTTAAACCATGAGCAGTTATTTCTACTTTCCACATTAAATTCTAAATAAGCATTCTACTCACAGGTATAGTCAATAATAGATCTTAGTATAGTATATCTTCAAATGTTAAAGACTCACTCTTGCTTCAAAAATTTGGTTCTGCTAACATATCTTGTAGAAGATTGAATCAAGTATTTTTTGAAATGCCTTTCTGACACTGAATTTTCTAGCGTATTTTTCTGGGATCTGCTTGCCCCCACAAACAAAATAGAACTAGAAGCAAACACAGGAAGTTATTACCTTTCCGCCGGTAGTGGATATAGATGTTAGCAACCTGGCATTTCCAAGAAATTTACGTTTTAAGTCATTGTTTAAATTGTCACTTTCGACTTTTTGACGATTTGGGTTAGAAATGATATGCTCCAAAAGAAAATTTTTGCAACACGCTTATTCGGATTTACCCAAAATTGAGTAAATTTAACCCATTTTTATAAAACAAGCTAAAAAGTCAAACCATGGGTATGGCGATTTATGAAAGTGGGTAAATCTCACTCTATTATTCATAAATCTGGTATATGTCTACTGTGTTTACAAAGGACACATATTTTTACTTTTTATTCAAACTCTTACAGGAAAAACAATGATCACAATGAACAGCATGTTTTAATATTAGGAATGTATAGTAGTTCATTAATATGAAAAATAACAAGAAGAAAACTTAATACCCGCAACCAAGGGTATTGTTTCATTTCAATACTTTCCCAATTTCTATAAAAACCACGTTTAATATTAATGAGTAGTACTAACCAGTCTTGTTAAAAGTCATGCTCATTAGATTCAAAAGCGTGGATTTTCAGGCAACATAACATTGACTACCTACAAGTTCCATGCGAAAATCAAATGATAACTCATGACAACAAACGTAACCAGAAGACCGAACGTTCAATTTTCAAAATGCTTTGATATTCATTTGTGTAGACAAGTTCATTTTCAAAACAAATTTCGAAATGTCAGAAATGAAATTCAATCAGCCACAATGAATATCAATTACCCGTCGGAACCGGAAAAATGCAAGGGCAGCCCAGTCCAGGGTATTCTAGCACAACGTTGCCAGCATCTATTCCTCTAGGACGATGATGACGGCCCTGGTTGTTCCATGTTTGGATTAGGATTCAAAATCACTTAATAATGAAAAATCATCACAAGAGATGATATTCAGATTTCATCTAATGAAATTCATGCTTACCGATTGATAATCAAAACAACAGTGACAGCAGATTTTTGACCCGCACATAGAGTCGACTTCATTCATTGCAGTAAACAAAATTCAGTTGGCATAGAAGTGACAGCGGTAACCATGAAAACCGGGAAAGAAAAAATCATCATTACACTGGGATAAATCATTATCACTTCTCATGAATATTTTATGAAAATTCAAGGCACTGGTACTAACCCAAAATCAAATAAAGTTATGAGTAGTTCCGTTTTTTATGATTTTGGTTTTGGTTAGTTTTACGTTCCGTGCAATGATCTATTACGTCATTTGTCATTCGTCCTTCGTCAAGTTTGAAGGATCGGGTCGCTAAGGGACGAATCCAGGTTGAAAAAAGTAGAAGACACCGAGTGGTGATGAATCTGACAGCTGCCATGTTAAACTATAGGACGAACATTTAAAAATGCTTCAAGAAAATTCAAATGAAGTTCTAATTAAAAGCGGTTTGTTGGATGATGGAAAAAATGTTTGCTTTGTTTTGCGTAAGTAGAGTAAATCTTTTCGAGAGTTTCCGAAAGAGAAAGAGAGCGGTTCGGAGTTCATTAGGCGCTGAGGGTCATGGAAAAGAGAACTTTTTAGGACGAGTTTATATAGTGATCCCGACCATCTAGTAAGTTGAAATTTCAGCAAAGTTGTACATTAGGATTAAGAGCTTCAGATAGATGGAGAGAATGGTTCAAAATTCAGTCACTACATACGGCTAAAGGCCATGTGAAAGGGAGCATTTTTTAAATAATAATCCCGAATATAGTAATCCCGACTACCTAGAAATTTCGAACCTTGAACAAAGTTGTTCAAAAGATCAAGTATTTCCGGAAAATGGAGAGTATGGTTCGGGATTAAGCCATTACATGGCACTAGTGGGTATAGAAAAGATAGAAT
The DNA here is from genome assembly GCA_034211315.2 of Aedes japonicus. Lineage (NCBI taxonomy): Eukaryota > Metazoa > Arthropoda > Insecta > Diptera > Culicidae > Aedes > Aedes japonicus. Next base: position 20,313 of record JASCZW010005280.1, on the reverse strand, counting down.
GTTTCAACTAATTTATATAGTGATCACGACTACCTAGAATTTTGAACCTTGAACAAAGTAGTTCAAAAGATCAAATACTTCCGGAAAATGAAGCGTATCTTTTGGAATTCGATCAATTTGTGACACTATCAGAGATCAGTAGATTATTTATCTGATAGTTGAAAAGCACTTTTAGAACAGAACCCTCTTGTTTTTGATTGGTACCCATCCAGCGAGAGGCGTCTAATCATCCTGAAAAGTTTCATATCACCCACAAATTGTGGAATATAGGTTCTAAAATTTAGAATCACTTGTATATAAAGTGAATCACTGGAACGTGGGGTAAGTTAGTCGTGAGGACAAAAGTGAAGTGAATCAATCCAAACATTGGGAATCGACTCTTTAAAATTGGATATCACTTGTAAATAAGGGAACGTCCATTAATTACGTCACGCAAAAGTGACTTTTTATTACTTCCCCCCCCCCTCCCCTCCGCCCCTTGGCACGTTTTTTGTATGGACCATCAATTTTTATTTGTATGGATCGTCACATTTACCCAAACCACCCCCCCCCCTCCCCCCTTACTGCGTGACATAATTAATGGACCATCCCTAAAGTAAGCATGGAATGACTTGAAAACAAATTTAACCGAATATTTACCTTTTCAAATCACTTAAATGTAGGTGAATTAGTATTTAATCACTTTTAAACAAAGCGATTTAGACCTAAACAAATGGAATTACTAAAATGTGAAGATAATCAGCACAGAGAGATTGAAACTACTTTCACAGAAGTTTCACTTTGACAGTCTTGTAAAGTCACATACGGAAGGTTCATTAATTATGACATGCAGTAAGGGGGGGTGGGGGTTAAGTGACACTCCATACAAAAAAATTTGAAAGTCCATACAAAAAATGTGACAACGGGGAGGTAAAAAAATCACTTATTGCGTGGCATAATTAATGGACGTACCCATATGTTAATATGAAGTGACTCCTAAATTTACCATGTTTCTTAGTCATTTGCATATGAAGTGAATAAGTCCTAAAATGTTTAGAATAACTTAAAAACAAAATGAATCATACATATAAACAGTGGGATCATATGACTGTAATGTGAGTCAGTCCAGAATCACTTGAATATAAAGTTAGTCTATCCTGAAACAATCAGTGTTAACTCTGAAAAGTTTGAAATCACTTAAATATGAAATAATTGAACCTCGAGAGTGTCAAATAAGCAGCAAAAAAAGGTATTCAAAGGGTGTAAAGCCAATATGAAGATGATTAAAGTGAAAATTACACAGGTAACCGATAAGAATAGCATTTGATATAAGTCAACCATTTATATCCATTTCAGATGCTACTAGCAATATTTTAACTTTATATCAGCATCCGATTTGCTGTAAAGTAGCATTTCAAATGCTTCTGGTTAAATAAGCATATCTAATCCTAAACAAGTATCATAGCATTGCAGTAAAATAGAACTTCATTGCTGGAGGTTCGTGGTCGGGAGCATGAAATAATGTTTGAAAGTGCTTTTTCGCACGCAAATAGCGTGGTCTAGTGAAAGAAAGCCGAACCATACTCTTTACCTTCCGTAAGCTCTTGACCGTCTGAACAGCTTTGCTAATGGTCCTTGAAATGGTTATCTTGAAAGTCGGGATAAAGATGTATAAAATGTTCGACAATGCTCCATTTTACAAGCAACACGAAAAAAGAGAATTCCGAACTTTTTGAAAATCATTGACCTTAAGAACCACTTTTCTGAAGATTCGCACTTTCTGGGTGGTCTGGATCACGATTTAAACACGCTGAAAAATGCTCTCATTTACATGCCCACTGATGCCACGTATTGACCGAATTCTGAATAATACTCTCCAGATCAATTTTGCTGAAGATTCAAACTTTCTAGGTGGCCGATATAAAATGCACTCCATGCTCACTAGCGCCACGTAACGAGTTATTTACGAACCGTACCCTCCACCTTTTGAAAGTTTTGACCTCGAAGAACACGAAACGTTAAAAATGCTCATTAACATGCACGCTAGCGCGACGTAGTGGATGAATATCTGAACCATACTCTCCACCTTCTGGAAACTCTTGACTTTGCTGACGTCAACATTTTTGCAGGTAATAATGGTTTGAAGCTATAGTATCATAAGTTCGACTGTTCTAGGTGAATCGATAGTTTCGAGACTGATGCAATATTCAATGTTGCAATACTTTTCATACGGAATTGATACTTTTGACTGGTAGTGTATATCTAATGACTTCCCAAACAGCATGAGCCGTATGTTTTTGATCATTTTCCTGTTGGGGACAATCCAGTCCTAATTTGTGTGCTCTTTGTCTCAGGTTCCATTTCAGAATACCCATATAACACATTTTGCACATAATCTGGTTGATAAACTCCTGGTTTCCTGTACCTGAAGCAGTCATACAACCCCAAAATATAATACTGAACCAACCATGTTTTACTGTCAGCCAAAATTTTTGAAATTCGGTCTCTTTATTCGGCTCTCTACAAATATTTTGTTTTCCATCCAATCCAAAACAATTTATTTTTGTCTGAAGATTTCTTGTAAGGCTTTTTCTTGACAGCGCAAGGAAATGATCAGTTTTCTCATATAAATGGAAGATTATTTCCTACAGCAAACCGCTTTTTATTAAAGTTTTTGTTAAATTATGTTTCTTAGCAAAACATTTTTATTTTCAATGATTATTGGCTGGCAAGAGTGTGGAACAACTATAAATTGTTGCATCATCCTCGTAATGGGTCAATTTTGTGAGAAACTGTATATGGATTAGTTTATTTGACAGAAATGGCGATATTTCATGTTTATTTAAGCCAGATATTGCCTAGAACAGGTTAGTTGAGTTAAATATTGCATACCGTTTTGTTATAAATATATGTCTGGTTTAGTTTGCAACTGCACTATGAAAAATTTGACGCCACTGTTAAAACTCATAGTGTTTTTTTCTTCTGTGCACGATAAATACATAATAGTGAAATCCATGTTAATAGCACTGTGGATAAATCCATTAAAAACATAGATAGTCACATTTTAAAAAACAAGTGTTGAGACTAAGCGCATCTTCAACGTTGGTCTAGTTTTGGAACAACTTTGTACTTGGTTTACTTTAATGAACCTTGAATAAAACCAACTAAAATAGAACAACTTTGCATTCCCCGTACCAGTGTTGTATTTCTTGTTGTTAAACCCGCCAACACCTGTCATCCTGTCAATCGTTTAGCATCAATTTTTTTTAGAGGTCTCAGATTTTTCACAAACTTTTTGCCAAACTTTTTAATGCCAGTAGTACGTCATTAGCAGACGATGAGAAAAATTTGCTCTCTCAATAAATTTTAGATATTATTAGATAATGGTGAAGTGCAGTTCATTAAATTTTAGATGTTATTAGATAATGCTAATTTGTTATTTGGCAGCGAAACAACAAGAGTCAATACTTCAGGGAGCATTCCATAAGCTCAGGGTACTTAAGTTTAAATAATAACCTAAATTTCTTACTACTCGATAATGTTTCGTTCCGAACGAAAGCGAGAATGAAAATATGAAATGAAAAACAACAGCAACTTATTAAAACAAATTGCAAACCTTCAAGTTTCCCAGGCTTTTTTCAATTTCTCGTAAATTTCTAAAATATTTGTGATATCTTAGAGATGTATCAACTGAAAGTCTAAATAACATCTGGGACGCTGAATCTGCTTCTCAAAGTTCTCGTAATTTCCAAAAAGTTGTTTCTATTCCATGGGTGATCATCACACTTTTTGGAAGTTCAACCAAGTTTTCAGAAACGTTGTGAGCTTTTCGGCAATTCAACGAATTTCTCTTCCCAAAGAAGAGCGAGCAAACTCCAACTTCTGTCAAGCGCATTATGTTTCCACTCAATGTTAATAGATGCCCTAACAATTTTGAATAACTCAATGAATTACTAGAACAATTGAAGGAGGATCGAGTCAAGAATCAAACATCTTTGCTAGTCTGTAATCGTTAACTCAATGTTCTAAATATTGTACATGTAATATTTTTTGACCTCAAAACAGATAGCAACAAATAAGTGAATTGCTATTCATCCCTGAAATCAAATTGAAAGTACATATTGACTATTGTTGTTTTTCTTTAAACAAAATATCACCGGAAGGAAAACTTAACGACTTAGACCGTTTTCAGCGGTCGTGGTCTATTCTAAATGACAATTATATATGATGATTGTCCAAATGATTTTTCCATTCCAGCGGGGCGTTCCAAATTTCATTTTCGATCAGTTTCGATGTAAACAAATAAAACTGTCATACGCGTTTGTGTTATTTTGTGCCGAATTTGGAACGGAATCCAGCGCGTTCTAAATTTGTTCAGGCAGCTGTAGAAAAAGGTGTACAACTCGCTCGCTTATTTTCATATATTATGGTGTTTTGCTGGCATTGGTAGAATACTGAACACTATTTGAACTGAACTGATATTTTGCGAAATATATAAGTTCAAAATTTGCTGAAAACTTGTGAACTTTGCAGCAGCTCTACGAAGTTTGAAGAATTTCCGTAAACTATGTTAAGAAGTTCTCTGATGATCGATGAAGTTATGTGAACATGGCTAAAGTCTTACGATTATTAAGGATAAGTTGAAAAGGCAGGGACAAGTTTTAGAGGAGGTAATATATCCCTATGATTATTTTTTACAATATACTAGCTACGTGAACAAATATTGTAACTGCTATGACATGCTGTTAAAACAAACCTAACGTGCTTTCACAGCTTTGTTTATTTTTATCATTGCTAGCAAATATTTTTTAAACGTTGCTTGAGTCCCTAAAAATGTTTTGTTTCCTATGTATTGAATTTTGTGCACTACAGGGTGCGGCAGAAAATAATGCGAAAATTTGTTCTAATTCTTTCAAATCCCATTTTCAACTAATTCAAGCAATAATATCAACATTTTCGAGTGCAGTTATCTTTATTAATAACATCCTCGAGCCGACGCCAGAAGCCAGAGCATGCCTTTGGGACGTAGTCCTCCGACATTGACTGTCATGTGCGTGTTATGGTTTACTTCAGGGTTTTCAAACTAGGGTGTGATTTTTTGCAGGTTCGTGCTTCAACATATGGCCAAATCGAATAATCCAACGGATTAAGATCTGGACTGCTAGGGGGCCACAAATCCCTTGGCCAAAACTTCATGTTATCGTTCAACCATTGTTGGGTTCGATTGGACGTGTGACACGGTGCTCCATCCTTCTGTAGGACAACTTGGTCCTTTAAAATACTGATATACACTTCGGTATTGATTTTAACTCCAGCATCAATAAAAACAGGCGGCATTTTAAAATCGATGGACGCCACCAAGCCAAACATCATGACACCAGTCGGATGTTTGGTTTGAAATTTTTTCACTTTTTCCGGAACGTTCTCCATTTTCTGCGGAGAAATCAACCGGTCCGTGTGGCAGTTGGCCACAGCATCGATGCTGAAAAGCTTTCCGTCGGAGAACAGGATTATCATTTTTTCCTTCCTCAACAAGGAAAGCAATCTCTTGGAACGAGCCACTCCTTGACCCGGCCCGTAATCAAGTGGCGTTTCACTCTGGCTCTGGAAGATGCAGGCAGGTCTTCTTTGAATCCTAGAGGGTTTGAGCTGTTTAGTGGAATACTTGTAACTATAAATTAGAAGAAAAATTAGTAATCTCCATTTAATTCCAACTACCTTTGCTTATCTTCGACAGATACGCGTATTTCGTTTACAATGTGCAGACTTCTTCAGTGTCTCGTACTAATAACTCGACTTTTTTGACGATTCTCCGCATGGATTTCTCCGAAATATTGGCTTCCTTTGCAAGTTTTCTAATGGAACGCACCGGGTTGCGAACAATTTTTTCACGGACCAATTTGATCACGTTCGGCGCCGCTTAGGACCATCCTGCAGGGACTTTTTTATGCGGTAAACTTGGAAGTAAACATAAACAAATACATTTTCGACAGAAATTAGTCACTAGCTACACGAATTATCCCATTACTCAAGTTTGAACATTTTCGCATTATTTTCTGCCGCACCCTGTAGGGAAGCATATGAAGGTTAGCAAGAGACATGCTGTAGAAAATCCCAGTAACAAGTAAGATTTTTCCAAGTATTAAAGGAATTTAAACTAGCACCACAAGTTTGCACACCTTTGGGTAAATTTAAATAAGTACACAATAGGAACCTCTTGCATTGGAGCTTGAAGAAAATCCTGTCGTAGGAAACCTGTGAGTGTTCGAAATTCGTAGTCAGCGTTTTCAACCGGTTGAAATACTTTATTCCGGCCCAAATCATTGTTAAGAATTGAACTGAAGTCGCAGATTACCAAGCTCATTCCCGATCTGATATGGCAGCTAGTGCCGTACTCTCATCCAGTCAAACATCACAGGTAAGCATATGAGAGCTTCCTTCTAAAAAGGAAATTTCCGAGGTAATTAATTTCCATTTTTGACCGATTCAGCAAGACGAAAATCCTCCACATGACCGTGAGGTGTGAAAAGTCACCTGCAGTGACGTTACTCTCCTGGGAAAATCAAACGGAGAGTCATGTCACTTACCTTGTCTTACCAATCAGACTACGGCCGGCGTGGCCTCTGCTGTACAAAGAAGTTTTATTCCCATTGTAATCGGTCCATGGCTGCACCTCGCCAGCCTCGCTGTCTGCGGAGGGTCCTAGGGTCCTTGATCGATCTATCTTGCTCGTTGCGCGCCTCTTCTTCTTGTACCTGTCGGTTCGTTTTCGAGAACCATTTTCACAGTGTTGTCGTCCGACATTCTTACGACATGCCCAGCCCATCGTAGTCGACCGATTTTTGCGATGTGTACGATGGGAGGTTCTTCCAGCAACTGGTGCAATTCGTGGTTCATTTGCCTCCTCCACGTTCCGTCTTCCATCTGCACTGTACCGTAGATGGTACGCAGCACCTTCCGTTCAAAGACTCCAAGGGTGCGTTGGTTCTCCACTAGCAATGTCCATGTTTCGTGGCCGTGGAGAACTCTGTGGTTTAGTAGGCACGATTGCCAGCCATAATGCGCCTTTGTATTTCTCTGCTGGTGTCGTTATCGGCGGTCACCAATGAGCCCAGATAAACGAATTCGTCTACTACCTCGATTTCATCACCGTCGATCTGCACTAGGTGGCTAACATTCTTTTCTCGTGAGCCTTATCCCTTCATGTATTTTGTTTTCAGCGCATTAATCACAAGCCCTATCCTACCAGCTTCAGCCTTAAGTCTGATGTACGTTTCCGCCATCGTCTCACATTTTCGTGACTGCAGGTGACTTTTCTCACTTCATCAAGTGACAAATGTCACTTCGACTCTCGGAATAACCATCACTGTCTGGAACCAATAGTTCGTCTTGATATTCAACCAGCACCAACAAGAGACGGCGCCTTTTGACTCGTGAATCTCGGAAAGTTTTTGGAATTATTTCGAAATGCCGAACGAGCTGAATCAACACCAAGCAAATCTAAACGAAATAGGCGGAGTTCCAAAACAAAACAAACACATGGCGTCATCAAAAAAAATACAAAATTTGGAACAAAGGCATTAAACAAAGAAAATTGTTGATCTATTTTTGGAGGTCTATATTTTCGGAACTGTTATTAAACTAGACCAAAACAATGTAATACCGCTGAAAAAGGCATTAGAAGTTCAGTTTAAACACTCTAAGGAGTGTATCGAAAAGTAGTTATAAACATTCGATGCGTTATTACGCATAAACTACTGTATATATTTTTAGCGTGTAAGCGCTATTTGCTTTGTTTACGTGTCAAAAATGATTATTCGGTTCATTCATTTCCGTTGATAAAGTTGTATTCAAAATGTCGCGAATTGAATTTGAGACTAAAAAGAAAATTCTGCACACTTGGTGCACCTAAAAGGGTGTTACTTACAACCAGATTGCGAAAAGAGTAAATGTTCACCCGGCAAGTGTAAAACGCATCATCGAAAAGTTTGGTAAGGAGTGCTCCCTCAAGGATTTACCAAGAAGTGGCCGGAAACCCGGCTCCAGCAACCCCGATTTGGACCAAAAAGTTGTGGATTATATTCAACGGAACAAATCTGCCTCTACTCGCGATCTAGCCAAGAAGTTCAGGACCAGCATCGGAATGATTCAACGAATCAAGCGCAGGAATGACTTGAAGACGTACAAAAAGCAGAAAGTGCCCAAACAAACTCCGGAACAAAAGTCTCGTGCCAAAACCAGGGCTCGAAAGCTGTACAGCTGCATTTTGGACAATGTCGACCAGTGCATTTTTGATGGATGACGAAACATACGTTAAAGAAGATTCAAGAACGCTACCGGGGCCGCAGTTTTATACTAAATCTGTTGGGAAACGTGTGCCAACCGCAGATACGACTGTTGCGATGGAGAAATTCGGTCAGAAGGTGCTCATTTGGCAAGCTATTTGCACATGTGGCTTGCGTTCTTTCAATTTTCTATACAAAAGGAACTATAAATGCTGAGATTTATCAAAGGAATGTTTGAAGAACAGGTTGCTACCATTGTATAGAAAGCACCAGTCCCCTCCTCTCTTCTGGCCAGATTTGGCATCGGCACATTACGCCAAATCCACTCTACAGTGGCTGACGGAGAATAACATCAAGTTCGTAGAAAAAGACATCAACCCACCAAACTGTCCCCAGTTGCGACCGATCGAACACGCTATTGGGCAATAGTCAAGCGTATATTTAAGAAGGATGGTACAGTGTCCCAAAACATGACCGATTTTAAGAAAAATTGGGCAGCGGCATCAGGAAGTGCACAAAGGTCACTGTGCAGAATTTGATGGCAGGTGTCAAATCAAAGGTACGGGCATTCTACAGAAATGAACATGATGACTAGTTTTTCCGTTTGGATCTTTTGTAAACATGTTAAGCTATAATAAACTGAAATAGTATGTTAATTTTAACCATGTTTTCATGCCTATTTTATTATTTGGAAGTTTATAACTACTTTTCGATACACTCCTTAGGAACTTCAGCTCTCATGTAACAGCCAGGGCAGCACTGTTTTCAACACTCTCCTTTCTCACGCTCCCAATTTTGCGTAATCCGCTTAAATCCACCTGTCGTCTACTACTGGGTCACGAGACTGACAATTCTATCAACGGCCGATCATCGCACAAAGCCCGGAAAAGTGCTGCGTTTCCAATAGAAACATATGAATACATTTTTTTCATTTCTATATCGAAGGCCGTCGGTATTAATGGAGCACCCCCCTAAATGGCCCGGCACGATCCTGTCGATCTGGCTGGCACTAATTGATTCGTTCCTTTCGAAGGTCCATGCGTAACCAGCTTCAAATGGGTTTCAAAGGCGCTTGAAAAGTGTGCTGAAAGGGCCTTTCATCCAGTTGAATCACGTGTCTCGTCACGACAACGAGCGACGTCGACCGAAATGAGGGGGTGTCAACCTATCACTCGATTGATTGGGTTCAATGGGTTGTGATGCAGACTGAATGGAGAAAAGTGGGCAATTAAAAGCTTCTTATCGAATCTCGTGCCAGTTGGGCTGTGTCCAATTCGAATATTTGTATGAATCGGAATTGATTCGCAAATGACAGTCTGACGGAGGAATGTTTTAAATTAACATTCCATTCACAACCGGCATAAAGGAGCCCTCGATCCCAGTTCACAGCCAACAAGGCACGTTCATTACCGAGTCTCATCCGGCCTGGCCGGAGTACTTCCAGCCCGGTAATTTACTACTCTACTTCTCCTTAGCAGCTTTTATTTACGGCCATCTCGGATCATATCCCTCAAAGTAGCTTAATAAATATACAACACACATCTTCACTTCCATATCCATCTAGGAATCCATCGTGATCCTGCTCCTGCTGCTGCTGCTGCAGAGTCGGGTGGACGCTCACTGAATTCACTTCACTCGCCACTAGTTCAACAACGATGACGACGACGACGATGAGAGGATAAAAAGCTTCCGACAGACGACATGAGCGAAACATTCAAAATAATAATCATAACCATCTTCTGGCCTGGCTGTTGGCAGCTTGGGTCTGCACTCGCCAGTCTCTAACGAGTATCCAGCATGGGCTTCGAGAGCAAGGCAAGAAGAAAATCCATTCCGCTAAGAAAAGCCATAAACATACATTTTCATTCCCTTTGGAAGTGCCCTGCCCTGCCTGCCGCTCTGCCGCCTGCCAGGATGTGCTAAGGTTAGCTTGGTGCAAGCTTTGGGGGGGGGGGGCGCTTTTGTTCAAAGCCTGTCATTTTGAGAGATGCTTCTAGGAATGTGTCAGACATCATTCAGGCTGGCGCTGCCGTGCTGATACTTATTCGTCCTTTGAATGTGTATACAATATGTGCGAAGAACCCCGCCTTCGGTTTTGTTTCGTTAGTATCACACATCGTTGTCGTCCTGGTCGGTCGTCGGCGTCGTCATTACCATCATTATCATTCGCTTCGAGTCGGAAGAGACGCACACGAGATGGGAGTCTTTATCTTGCGGGAGGTTTTGATTCGGTCGGTAATGGCACTATCAGCAGAATATGTATCAGCTAAGGCGACTTGAATGGCGTGTTGAAACGACAGCCATTTGCCCGAAAGAGGAGAGATTTTGAGATCATGAATCTTGCGAGTGGGGTTAGTGGACTTTGTGGGGTTCATAATTTCCTCAGTTCCACTGATTTTCACAGTAGATGCACTTCTTCGTTCATTCCTCACATTCTAATGTTTATTTTATTACTATTACCAAGTGGGTTCCAACCCTCCAAAAGAACTAAATTGTACAAAACAAACATCACCCTCCAGGCATAGATTAACGCCAGGCAGAAAGTGCCATTTTCCGGGTTTCTCACGAAGCAATAAATAATTCCTTCGAATTCCCCGAGGGGTGGTAAGATTGATGCGGTAATGAAACTGGCCTTGATCTCGCTGAAAATAACAACCTCCTAGAGGAAGCAATTTGACCAACAAATCAAAACATCTTCCAGAACGAAGAACCGCAAGTCAATCAGAAAGCTTCCAATTACCAGAAACCAGGCTCATCAAAACCCCCCTCTATTGGCGGTCGTAAAAAGAATCCTCCAGTGTGTGAAGACAAACAAACCGCAAATTCCGCATGCAAATTCGGCCTACAAGCTCGTAAAAGTCCACTCGACAAATTCCGCACCCCGGGAATGGCGCCGTATCCTCGGAACCAATAACCCAAAAAAAGACAGTCGAGCCCGTAATCGTAAAATAAAAAGTGTCGATATGGAGTCCCTTTCTATTGCAGCCGGAATGGGAAATAAGCCATCCTTTAAAAAAAAAAGGGAGACATGCTCGTGGTCGAACGAACAATAACGAACATATGTTTATGAGCTTCTTCTCGGTTTTCAACGGACTTGGGACTTTTTCTTCCTTTCCAGAGGATTTTATCGCATATTAGGCATCCTTATTCGCCATGGTTGCGGTTCGATACAAACATTCGGTAGTTGAGATGATGGTGCTGAGTGAGTCTGACTTCGGGCAGGAAATGCTTTTAGGTAGCGCTGGATTCCGGATGAAAGGCAAGTCTTATTTACGTCACAAAAGTGGCAACATTCCATTAGCAGTATTTTCTGGAAGTTTATTGTTCGCTTTGTCCATGTGGACGGGCTTGCATACGTGGCTGCTGCTAAGCTGCTCGGTGAAACGGTAGACACGTGAGCCGGTACTGGTTTGGTTGTTTCAAATACAAAACTCTCATCTGAGAACTAGTTCTCTGTAATATGCCAACGTCTGGTATTCTCAGAATGAATAACGTCCAACGTAGCTTAGCTTAGCTTAGCTTAGCTTGACTGACTGCACGTATCAATAGCTGCTACTCCGTGATTGATCAGAATCAGTGAAATTGCACAATGAATCAGCTGAATGGGGCTGGGAGTAACCGACCTTTTACACTGTACACGTTTCAGTGACTCAATTTCTTGAATAATCTATAACGGCGCCGGCCAGGTACTTGCAATCAGTTGGGAATAGGGAAGGAATGTTAGTGTGACCTTTGCTGATAAGGGACCGTGTTTATCTCTCCATCCCCAAAAAGGTCACAGGAAGGAGGTTTTTCTATATTAGTAGGGTAGGGCTCATTTAATTCAGGGGACAAAAAGGATAACAATTACCTGTTTCGCTCCGCGTTTTTTGAGAGCACTTACCAGCTCAAAATTGTCTGAAAATCCCTTGCGAGGTCCAACTGGTTAGCGTTCTGCTTCTTCCGTTTCCGTGGTACCAAAATGATGCCTATCCAAAACGGCCAAGCTTGCTCAATATGGCATTTCAGAAGAACAAAAGTAGCATCATATCTCGAACTTAACTTCTTCAACTTATCAACATCGTCGCTACCTCTTCATTATCATCAGAATATCCACCTGCTCCGGTGAATGTTTGACCGAAATTTCCGCCACCGCAGCCATTCCTGGCTCAATTGGCCTGCACCCGTCCACCAAACTCAACTCCAGGAATCTGGAAAATCTCTCCGGACACCCGGCATCCTACAAACACCGATGCTCGACAAACCCCTCCCGTCAAACTAGCTCCATCACCGACACGGCACTGCTGTAGATACAGTTCCAACTGAAGAACTGTATCTACAGCAATGCCACGTCGGCAATGGAACCGGTCCGTGGTGGAACCGGTCTACCGAGAGAAGTCCGCCGAACATCGGTGTCTGCAGGATAACGGGCGTTCGGAGAGACCCTCCCGAGTCGAAGATCTGAGCCCGGCAGACAGGCACAAGCCGGCTGAGCTAAGCATGGCCACGGTGGCGATACAGTTAAGGGTCAAACATGAATTACTCCGGTAGTAATTGTGTTTCAATATCGGAAAACACAAAAGGAAGAAAATGTACGTCAAACTTGCTACCCTAAGCTATTTTGGTAATCTGAATAACCGAAGTTCGAATGAAAAGATGTGTTGGAATACGTTGACGTCCAAGCGTGTAATTGCTTCACGACTGAAAAAAAAAACAACCTTTCTCTTTCCATCAACGAAATCATTAACACACCTCCTAAGATCAAGGTTGTCAATATTGTCAATTTCATTTTCCGACAACTAATCAACATTCCGCTTAGTAAAAACGGCAAATAGATCAGTAAAATGGAAAGCGCTCACCTGGATAATCAGCAACAACCAGCAAACGTGTAGCAATCGGTTCGTTTCTGAAATCTATTCACACCGGATTTTAGTTCTATTCAACACGCAAATGACTCAAGTAATAAACACAACATCCACTATCACACGCGATGGTTATTATTGAGATTCTAATACGGATAAATTTCATCACACAAAAAATACTGAAAAAACATGACAGCTCACTAAATCCCAACCGTTCGTGCCCAGAGCCGGCTGCGATTCTCATTCTCAGAATGAATAACGTCTGCACTGAAAACAAATAAATTGGCTATTTTTAGTATAGCAATTTCATGCGATTTTGTTGCCACCTGGTGGGAAATCCTCTTATCCATCTTCCACCTCGAATGAACTTAAATCGTCTACAGCTGACGAACAGTTCAAAGAGACGTTAATACAAGAAACCATATATGCATCGCCTTAACTTTGACAGCGATATCAGTTTTTTTTGCAGTTGCCATGGCGATAGTTGTGAACCATCTGTTTTTGATGGCATGTGTCCTGTATTCAGTGGTGGTTATTCCGCCAGTCACGTCCAGGGTTCAACATTATCGACATATGAAAAGGAAATCGTTTCGATTCGAGCAAGATCATTTTCATGTATTTCGTTTTGGTTCTTGCTGTGAATATCTTTCATGCCAAACATGACTTGTCTGTCGGTCATTTTCGTTCTCTATGTTCATCAGTTCATTTTATTTTACGCACATACTTGCGTCAATTGACGAAATGAACTACTTGAAACATGCGTCCTCTGATTATTGTTTTGTTTTCACTTAAATTCGTTACTGAATCGACTCAATCGTATTTCTTAATTCCTACTAAGGCTTGCTTCATTTAGAATTGGAACAAACTTTTGCTCATATTGTGGCGCTTCTGGTGGACGGATTTGGAAGTTCTTGGTGCCCACGTGTCGGGAATTTTGTCAGCTTCACGTATGTATTTTTGACATTCCGCAAATCGACTGTACTTTGTAAACAATCAACATGGAAGCCGAAAGAAGGGAAAAAAATGTGCACAGTTATTTGGAAAATCCATTGTGGTCTGCATCTAGGCTAGCTAAACAGCTGAAATTGCCCAGAAATACCGTATGGCGCGTTATCAAACGGTATAAGGAAACATTGACGACGATTCGGAAGCCTCGAGCCAATCGTCGGAGTGGAACTGTCGACTGGAAACTGCGTGGTAAGGTTTTGAAGACGATTAAAAGTAATCCCAATCTGTCGGACCGTGATTTGGCCAGAAAATTCGGTGCTGCCCATAGTACCGTGAGGAGAACTCGACTCCGGGAAGGAATCAAGTCGTATCGAGCTAGCAAACAGCCAAATCGGACCATAAAACAGAATAGTGTGACTAGAAATTAGAAGAAGAATTAGTATCTTCCATTTAATTCCAACTACCTTTGCTTATCTTCGACAGATACGCGTATTTCGTCTACAATGTGCAGACTTCTTCAGTGTCTCGTACTAATAACTGAAGTATAGTGTGGCCAAAATCCGTGCTCGGAAGCTATACGACCAGGTGCTGACCAAGTTCGACTTGTGTCTTCTGATGGACGATGAAACCTATGTCAAGGCTGACTTCGGGCAAATCCCAGGTCAAAAATTTTACTTGGCAACGGCTCTTGAGGATGTTCCAGCCAAATTTAAATTTGTTTTTGCCGACAAATTTGCACGCAAATTCATGATTTGGCAGGGCATTTGCAGCTGTGGTAAAAAAACGAAAGTTTTCGTTATAAATAAGGCAATGACGTCGGAACTACACCAAAAAGAGTGTCTCCAAAAACGAATTTTGCCGTTCATTCGATCCCACGACCATCCCGTAATGTTTTGGCCAGATTTGGCAAGCTGTCATTACAGCAAAGTCGTTCAAGAATGGTATGCAGAGAAAGGGGTCCAGATTGTTCCGAAAAACCTTAACCCACCCAACTGCCCCCAGTTCCGCCCTATTGAGAAATACTGGGCAATCATGAAGGGGAGACTCAAGGCAAAAGGAAAGGTTGTCAAAGACATCAATCAGGTGAAGACCTGGTGGAATAAGATAGCTAAAACGATGGACGAAGAAGGTGTGCGCCGCCTAATGAGCCGTGTTACAGGAAAAAATCGAGAATTCCTTCGAAACCGTGACGAATAATTTTATACGTATTTTTTCTTTAAAGTATGAAGAAAACGCTACATTTGTATAAAAAAGATCTTGAATTCAATAATAAATAACTGAAACACAGACAATTGTTTTTGTTCCAATTCTATCTGAAGCAAGCTTTATAAGTTTGTAACGGAAAATCGGCAACAAAAGACGAAGTAATTCAGCTGATAGCAATTCGCAAGCGGAAAAGGATACTGAAGTGTAAGAGCCGAGAACATCAACGTCCAAAAATCAACAAATGAGGGAAAAAATGACGTCGTGAAATTTATCCTACGGGATGCCGCTAAAGCGATCTGCAACATAGATAGTGGCAGTGGGTGTATCCACGTCTACCAAAAGCTGGAAATAAATAAATTCATCAGACATTCCGAAACATCCATACGGAAAGGGCCATTGAGGAAGGATTCCAAAAGGCAGAAGAACCGTCAGCAAAAAAGCCCAGGGTTGTTCTGAAAGGGCCATGGACAAACAACTAATTAAATACTGTATTCGATGAAATTTGGACACACAAAATAGGTCACCAAAAATTTTCCTTGAGCCCGATTTTTTTCAAACTTTCTGGAAATAAAGTACTACTAAATGGTTAAGTATTGACATCATAGGTTTGATGTTGAAGGAGATGTTCGCTCATCACCATGACGCACCAAGAGTGAACAACAATGTTTTTGGCTAGAATGAAAGATATGAAGAGAAAGTTTTGATAGTTCCGCTAGTGTGCGGCAGGCTTGGAAATGTAACAGATGTTTTAGGAAAATTGAGCAAAAAGGGCATGTGTACAGTGGTACTCGAACCAACGACATTTTTGCCTAACATCCCACTGCGGGGTAGGTCAAAGCACGGACTAAGTCCTCCACTTCAACAGGCAAAAATGTCCGGTTGGAAGACGCTCATGTACCACTGTGGCTTGTATAGTTATTCTAGTGATCTATTGTGTGCACTCTGTTTACCGATGCGCACATGGGAGAGGAACTCTCTCCTTTTTGGGTTTGTTTTGATTCGCACTCTACATCATAATCGTTACTCCTCGCACGGAGAATATATGACATAACAATTAATGTATCATTGTACCTCTTTATTGAACCTCTTCTCCCAACCCAAATTCCCGCACCTTTGCCTTGACCCCTTTCATCAAATTTTGGGCAATGATAGGACCGACTTGCTTACTTACTTTTAACCACACTTTCTTTAGTTCAAGTTCATTTTCTATCAGTTTTGGAGTTTTAACGAGCTTTGCCTTCATGATTGCCCAAAATTTTCCAATTGGGGGTTGACGTCTTATGGTACAAAAACTACATTATTATCTTTGTACCAGTCTAAGACGGGCCGGGCATAGTGGCAAGATGCCAAATCCGGCCAAAACAGTGTCGGGCCATCGTGAGATCTCAAGAAGGGCAGAAGTCATTTTTGGAGGCATTCGTCCTTGTAGATTTGTCCGTTGACGGTTCCAGAGGTGATGAAGCGCTGACTCATTTTGCCACATCCGCAGATCGCTTGCCAGACAAGGAATTTTTTGGCGAATTTCGACAGTTTTTTCTTCCGTACACTCTCCGGAACGGCCAACTTAGAGGTGGCGACGTAGTGTTTCTGTCCTGGCATTTGTTTGGTGTCGGCTTTAATGTAGGTCTCATCGTCCATCATAATGCAGAACGGTTTTGTGAGCCACTCCCTGTACAGTTTTCTTGCACGAATTTTGGCCACCGAGTTCTGTTTATTGCTTCGGTTTGGTGCCTTCTGGACCTTGTACACATGTAATCCAGAACGTTTCATTGTTTTCTGCACAAAACAAACTGAAACTTTCGCCTTTTCGCAACATCCCTGATCGAAATGTTGGGATAACGCTTAAATTGGTTCAATACCATGCTGGCCTTCTCCAGATTTGATGTGCCACGTTTTTTGCCACTACCATTTTTCCGCTTGGTTGTCTTAGGTCCTTGAACGTTTTGATGACATGAGATACGGTTGAATGTGCGATTCCGAGCTGTTTTCCGATCCATCGATGAGAAGCGTTTGGCTTTTCCGAAGTGAGTGCCCAAAATTTGTTGGCGCACTGTTTCTTCATTCGATGCCATCACTGAAATCACTCGACCGATTTTCACGAAACTCATTACACAATTGACACAACACAATGAAATACATTCAGTTAATATTTCAATAATTTTTACCTACACGCTAAAAAGTTACGAACAATTGCGTGTGTCCAAATTTCATCGAATACAGTCTTTATGTTCACTAGTATAATAGCCATTCACTTTACCCGTGCAGTATGAGAAGAGTCCCGCATGAAGACCGATTGAAGAGAGTGTGAAGATGAGAGTTAGGGGTTAGGTACTGGAAAATGGAGAATAGGGTAGTAGAATACACCCAAAATAAATTTCACATAATCAGTGGAAAATATCCACTAGAAAGTTACTTAACTTTCATGTGATTCAGGAAGTGAAAGATGCTCTGCAAAATCAAGTGAATCTTATGTGTCCAGTGAAATGTAATTGATTAATCTAGTAGAATTTCTTTTTCTATGTGATATTCATGTAAAAGTCACTTACTATGGTATTGGAAAATATCTACTTGTGTTTCCATTAGTAGCTAAGTGAAATATTTTTTCAGTGTATTACAAGATGAAGTTGAAGAATAAATCGAGCAGTTTCGTATAAAGAGATCTTTTCCGTTAGGTCATCCTCAAGACTTTGCATCGCGATGCGTATGGATTATCCGTTTTATAGTTTGCCTAAAGTTTCCGTTATCGATATTAGTCGGAACTCCCCAATCCTGCTTAATTATCGGTCGTGATATTTTGGATGAAAAAAGGTGTCTTTTCGTGAAGCGATCAGTCGAAATCAGAGATTTGGCTGTCTCTCGCTTTCCCATCCGCAACCGTGCCAGGTTTACCAGACCATTGAGTCCATCCTTTTTAATAGTCGGGCAAATCAACTGAGGGGCAGTCTTTCCTTGGAGAGTGGCGCTTAAGCTGCCTTGTTTACCAATCTAATTGAGTCAGGGTATTCATACAAATTGACTGAACCTTTTGGAAGGTCAACAGTCATTATTAGAAAATTTTGTGATGTTCAAGGTCATCCAAACTGTCTTTGAGTACAGAACTTAAGATCTACAGTTGTAACAGTAGGTTTTTGAAGTATGCAAAGAAACAATATCTAACAATACTCATTGAATAGTGTAGAAGCTCAACAGACATAATGCGACAATTTTGGGATATTCTAGGTCATCCAAACTGTCATTACGTTCAAAATATAAGATATATATTTGTGGCAGTGGCTTTTTGGGCTATATAAAGTCATTATGTGTGTCAATATTTTTTAACGTTATGATACTCTAGGGCATCCAAACAGTCCTGGTGTTCAGAACATAAGATTTAAAGTTGTAACAGTATTTAGTTACAGCCAAAGTTACAAGACATTTTCAAACATATTAAATTGATATTCTTAGAGGTCAAAATAATAAAGAGAAGCATGTCATGTTCTGGGACATCCTTCAAATCAGAACATAGGACGTTCAGTTGCAACAAAATCTGTCTGAGCTATGCAAAGCTACGCTGTTTATTGTATTTTGTATTTGTATTTGTATTTATTCATCATACTTGCAGAGTAAGGGTTCACCCTTATAAATTTCTGCAATCGGTTTGGTATTGAACTATATTCATTGAATATCTTGGAAGACCACTAGACAGTATGAGATAATCTTCTGAGTTATCCAAACTTTCCTTGAATTAAAAACTGAAAATCTACAGCGGTAACTGTACCTCTCAAGACCACACAAAGTAACAATATGTATCTCACCAATTTGAGTGAATCTTTTGGAAAATAATCGGATATAATGAGATATCTTGGAATGTTCTAGGTCACCAAAGCCTCCCTTGAGTTCAGAAGTTAGGATCTACAGTCATAACATTAGCTATATAACCTATGAATGGTGACGATATGCACTCAAACACATTCAGCGAATCTTCTGTAAGGTCAACAGTCAATGAATTCGATTATCTTGGGCTGTTCAAGTTCATAAAAACTGACTTGAGTTCAGAATTTAAGATATACAGTAGTTGCCTATACAAAACTACGATCACTATTCAAATACATTCAATTAATACTCTGAATCGTCCACAGACATCATAGGATAATCCTTTTAGTTTTAGGTCATTCAAAACTTAAAGTCTACAATTGTAACAGTAGCTTTATGAGTTATACAAAGTTTATTTAGTTTGTGGTATGAGTAACATAAGATTATTTCATAATTTCTGTTGGTCTTCCAGGGCATTAATTGAATATGTTTGAATATGGATCGAAACATTATAAAGCGGATAAAGGTACTGTTACAACAGTAGATCTCAATTTCTGAATCCTAGGACAGTTTGGTCGACCTTACACATCTCTAAACAAAATCGTACCTTTTTCAATCATGTCTATGTTACTTAGCACCAATTTAATCAGAACACACTAAATTTCATGCATAATAACGCTTGGAAAACTTCAAATAATATGCATTGTACAATCTGAATGGCTTACACTTAGTTGCGTAGTTCTACGTCATTATTCCGAGCAACCCCATGGGACTGTAGCTTTTCCTAAAGATGTGCTTACAACACTAGCACAAACTTTTCGCTGAGCAGGATCCGATGAACAGTAGCCAAACGAATCCAAAATTGTTTTAGTTGGCTTAACTCCCTAATTGCTCTCGAAACACTTCTTACCTTTTCTAGATATAATACGTCGGATGCAAACAATACTGTACTCTTTTCGACATTTTCGAAATCCTCCTGCTTGAAATAAATATAGCGGATCGGCAGCTACACAGAAAAAATCTTGTAGTAAAAACTACCATTTTTACCCGACTATTCCTATCTTTAAAACTACCATGAAATTTCAGTCCAATTTACTACGTTTATGGTAAAACCTTCAACATTTGTGGTATGTTTGACAGACCTCATATTGATATCAACTGCATCATGGTTGATCTAATCGCAGGCATGGTAAAATCAAACGCATTTATTGTCAGCTGAAAATTGTTGCCAACATTGCCAAATTTTACATCTTTTGTTATCC